>JAULCF010254441.1:0-12044 GCA_032361265.1 Devaleraea mollis | reverse complement strand
AAACGGTACCAAATCGACGTCAGCCCCGATTAATTTTATCCGGGATTAGCGTTTTTGTCCCCGCGGTGCACAGAAAAAGGGGGACAGAGCAGCTGGCAAAATCTCAGGGACACAAAAGGGGCGATTGGGCCCGAAAAATACAGTTGCTGCGTGGTGCCGACGAAGCACGAAGTTTTGCCGTTACACGCCGAAACGATTGAGGAAAAAATTGCCTTCTCCCGACGCAGGTATAGCCTTATATACGAAGGAAAGAGCTATGAGGAGGACTCAGACAGTCGCCGGAATCCGCCGCCATCCCCTACAGTCGCGCCTGGCTTACGCATGCCGGGGCCGAATTGGCACACGCGGTACATCTTCACGACAACATCTCTCGTGCAGCAGCCGTTTCCGGCGTTCAGGCTGTGAAATCTTGCGGCCGGGTCGGTCATTGAGGTCGGGGAGTCGCGGTCATTCTGCATGCGTCATTTCATTCCCTTCGGCAATGCTGTGGGCGAGTTCGACGCGATCAGGTGGACGTCTCATTCTACCTACCACATAAACAGCATTGCGCCGTTCGCGCCAGACGTGTCGGGCGAGTTCGTGGCGGAGCGCTACTAGCGGTAGTACCGCCTCATCGAGAGGTACAGCGACTTCGTCGATAATCTCGACCTCGGCCGTGTATCGAACTCGGAGGAGGCGAGCCTCTACAGCGATTTGGAGAGGAACGCGGCGCTGTCCTGGGAGAGCAGCGACTACCCGCTTGGTGCGAGTTGCCGAAGCTGTCACGGAGTATGGGCGGAGCTCTGGTGGCTGTGCCATGACTGCGGCCACTCCGACATCATGCAGTCTCTGGTTTGACTATCGGGTGAGCGGAGAGGATGGTGGAAAAGGACGGAAAGAGATGCAGCTTTTCTGTAAACATCTTTTCTTTGATTCATTTTAGGAATACCTATGCTATAGCAGGAGAGAAAACCCGCATTTGGAAACACTTGAGTTAACACGACAATTGCGCGATATCACCGAGAAACCGCGCGCCGGTTTTCTTTTGCGACCATCACGACCGAGCAGCGATGAGGAAGAGAAGTGCAAACGCTGGTGACAATCGTTGCCGCGAGAAACCAAATGCAGGCGCGAAGAAGGCAAGCGATAAGCGAGATGAGGTTGTGCAGTGAGAGCCAGTGCCTGAATCTGTCTTCGATGTCGATGAGTGGGCTAAGGCGGACGAGCATGCGGCGGCGGACGATGATATTATCGACCTCGATGGGCCCGAGTACGACATTCTCGTCGCCAATCTGGAGGTCGCTGCAGCCGGACGGTCCGCGGGCGTGCTAGATACAAAGGCTGCCGGCGCAGAAAGAGCGTTCGAGAACGGCGCGCGCGTAGAGAGGGCGGCGCTGTTGCTGCCCGATGAGAAAAAGGCGGATGCGGGCGAAGACGGAGGCGAGGCCGACGAGCGGATTTCCACTTCGAGCGACGAGGCTCCATTTACTCAGACTGACAGCAGTACCTGGAGACGCAAGACAACGCGCCGATACATGAACACGTTTTTCGTGTTCGAGGGAGAATATCAATCGGAGTAGACAGTCTGCACGAGCTGTCTCAAAGGTAACACAGCTTCTTGCTGTATCCAATCACACAAAAACAAATACATTTGCTCGGCCAAATCCCGAGACTTACTCTTCTAGTAACAGCGACAAGTCGGCTTCCTTGCCATTGGCAGGGGCGTCGGCGGTGTTCGGAAGAGACGCATCCTCGATGATGAATTCTGCGACGTCGTGCTCAAGCTTTCCTTGGGCGAGAACTCGCAGAAGTAGATATTTATCGGCGACATCTTTTGACAGCGGGTCGGACGGGTTGAAGCGGGTTCTGATGAAGCCCAGGTTGTCGATCGATCCGGATGAGTAGGCTACCTTCGGGATGGCTGCATTGATCAGCAGCCTCTTCTCCCGAACAGGGCTGCTCTTCGCCGCGAACTGGAACAGCGAGTAGCTGTCGGTGAAAGCAAAGGAGAGACCCGCCTGCCCAAAATCTCTGAGACAGCATTCCTCAACATGAAGGCCGAGTCGAGCACGGTAGTTAGAGCGATCGCCTCCCCTGCGAGCGTACTGGGCGTGACACAATGGCACTTGCGGCTCCAGTAGTGAGCCAGAGACGCGTTTCCAGAGTGGTCGCGAAACAATATGACGCCGGAGATCTGGCTCGGCAGATCCTGGTTGTTTGCCAGCGACGCGTCCGAGTAGGCCGCGATGTAGAGCGTCGAAAGGTCCATGCGGTTGACGCGCATTCCGACGGAGGCAAACTTGAGGGCGCGCTTGACGCTCTTGTTCACCAGCTTGAGCGCGGCGTCGTCGAAGACTGTCAGCTGCTTGAGCTGAGAGACGAGGAGGGAGACGTGAGGACAGGTCATTGTCGAAAATCAGCCGATCGTGCAGGCGGCTCGTTTGACGGCAGTGTTTTCCATCGTCGTGCCCGTGGGAAGCTTCGCTATGGAGACATGTTAGGCCTAGTACTGGCGTTGATGGCATATCAAGTGCTCACCAACCCTTTCGACCTCGAGACCACCAAATTTGAGCGGTCCATCGCTGAGGTCAGCTCCGGCTCCCATCTTGACGTTCTTGTGCATGGCCTGCTCGTCGCGCCGGAAAGAGCTAGTTCCCGCAAAGAGAGTATCGTCGACGAGGACAGCGGCGCGACCATCGGGCTTGGAGGTCAAGTGCCGCTCGAGACTCAGCCGGAGAGTCCTTTTCAGCGACGGCGCGGCTGCTTTGATCTGCGCCTCGTGCTCGGCGATGATGCCTCGCGAGCGGTGTCTGCTTGGATGGCGGTAGATAAAGTACTTGTCGACCAGAGTAGACGTCATCGCCATCTTGCTGATAAACAGGCCCATGTAGTGGGCGCCCTAGTAGGAGCCAGCCTCTCGCAGACCGTAGACAGGGCTAAGTATCCACAAGAGATAACCTCTTAGGCGCTCCCTCATTTATTTCGGCGGATGGGTATAGATTTTTCTGGTCAGCTTGCCGCCTTGAAGATAGGCTTGCTTGACGTCATGAGTCCAAATGCCGTAGCCCAGAGAGAAGCCTAGGATGAGAAGGATACGCACATACATCGAGGCCACGCAGCCGGCGACAGACACAATCGTCTTGGACACCCGATCCATGCAGCCTTGTACAACTATTCTGGCCTTCCATCGATCCTCGACGGTGTTGAACTCCTTGATCGCAAGCACAATCCGCGTGCCTACGACGTTGGCGTTCCTAGAAACCGACGATGTGAGGACGATTTCGACAGCGTTCATGTCCAATAGACCATCCAGCTCCTCTCTAATAGCGCCGTCGGCCTTGAGACGATCAAAAGACGGGTGACTTGGCGTAACGATTTCGGTAATAAAGACGTCGTCAACTGCGCCAACTTGTTCTTTCTCAACGAAGAACGCGTCAACAGCGTCAAGCAGCTTTAGATGCACTTTGTTGCCGAGATTAGAGAAGGAGGCAGACATCAATGGAGCGGTAGACCGTTGTCGCTGGCTATTTTCTTATTTCTGAGGCTCAGCGACGGTCTTCCCGCGGAAGTAGATGGATCTGGTGTCACGAAAAGGACCTGCCTTAGCCAGAGTACGAGATAGAGCTTGAGCGACGAGATCGTTCGCAAGTTGATGGAGGAGGAAGTCGCGTTCGCCGTGGCGCTTCGGATTATAATCGACTTGAGCATGATACGGGAAGAGCATGTCATCATAGATCTCATGGCGAAGTCTGCGCAGCGGCGGCGGCTTGGTGGCCATGGGCTGGCCGTCTTCGATAGCAGTGGGAGATGAAGCTAAAAGCTCAGAGTCTTCTGCTGCTGGGGCTGGTTTGACGTGTGAAGTAGGCGTTTCATGCAACTTGCGGCCAATTTTCACCCAGGCTACGCTGCCTCACCGTCCCAAGTAAGCAAAAGGACCCGAAAAGCCCCGACTTTGCCAGATCAGAAAGAGATCTGGCTCTTCTCACGGTAGACATAACAGAGGCTCCCTGGTTGCAAGGAATCAACGTCGGTAGGTCGCTGTCTCTTTTTGAATTCCAAACACCTCATCCGGCAATGAGCGCTTCAGCAGAAGATCGTGCTACGTTCATGACTGCTATTCGCTCGCAATTCGTGAGAGCTTGGATATGCGGCGCGGACGAGGAGAGGAATTTTGGCTGCTGACCAAAAACGAGGAGGTATGCTGAGGTGTTTGTATCGTTGAAGGTAGAATTGACGAAATGTGTAGCGATTGGGAGTAAAGCAGCCTTGCCCCAGTTGGCAAAGTCTAGATCAGCCCAGCACTTGTTAAAGGTCGAGCGCAAAACAGCGTTAAGCCGCTCACAAACGCCGAAACTCCAATGAGCTTCTGTGCCTTTCTCCAGGAGCTCGATACCGATGGACTTGCAGTTTGTCCTGAACTCATCGCTAACGAACTCGCCTGCGGCGTCGACAACCAAGAACTGTGGTGGTCCGATGAATCGAAGTACCCATTCGTGGAAGAAGGCTTTCCAGACGTCGGCTTACGAGCGGATGGCCAGCTCGAAAGTCAGTATCAGCTTGGTGCCACAACAGACAATGTTCAACGTGGCTTCGCGGCCGACCAGGTAAACCACATCCATGATGACCAAACGATTAAAGACATACTCGTGAGCACAAGATACTCGTAGACATCGAGGAGAAGAACCAAATCGCTCGCAGGTGAGACACTTACGAACGATGTCTTTGAGCTTCTCGAGATCTTCGTCCGCTAAAGTCTCCTTGTAGTTCCCGATGCGTAGAAAGCGAGCAACATTGCGAGCTGTAGAGTGCCCCGTCCGTTCGTGAGCAGAGAGGAGCTCTTCGTGAGATTAAAGGACATAGCTTAGAATTTGTGAGCGCTCAGAGGGTGTCTCCAAACGCTCAAGCGAAAATGTCGGATGACATTGGGAACGATCGCTGGCGGCACGTTCAGGTAAAGATGACCATTTTTGGAGAACAGCTGCGCGGTCCATCCGCAAGCTGAAGACAGCGTCTTGTTTCCAACATCAATCACAGCTTCCATTTCTCTTATTGCAGCAAGTTCAACCAACGACCGGGTGTTCTCGCTTCGGATGATGCCACGCGAAAAGGTAATAACTCGGCCGTCTGCGGCGACGAAGAACCCCGGGGCGACGCCAAGCGATTTGAACACGGTGGCTCCGAAAGAGAAGCTGCGCTTAGACGGTGTCAGTCGAGACATGGAATCGCTTTCCGAGATGCCAAGAGAGCTGCAATCGCGGAGGTATGAGGCCCTACCCGAGACTGAAAGGGGAGCACCGAGATCAACGCAAGTGTCTTCCGAGCAATGCTCTAGATCCGTTGAGGAAGGGAAGCGTTCGATCGCGCAGGGATACGTATCTTCTTTCAGGACGTCAGAGTCGTGGTCAAATGTCCACGAGTCATCTTCTTCGGCAAACGAGACGCGCGGCTCAGTGTTCTCAAGAGAAGAGAGCAGCGTGTCGACCTTCTCTTCTTCTTCCGCCTCGATCTCGTCGTAGGCAACATGCTCCTCACGCTCGTCGTCGTCAAGCTGCGTCGTGTAATCGTCGCCTTGGTCGTTGAAGAGTGTGGCTTCAACTTGAGAAAGCGATTCCACAAAGAAGCTACGCTGCCTGAATGAAACTTGGAGTTGCAATTGAGGCATATAATTGTGCGGCCGTCTCGACCAAGTCCATTGTCGACTTGCCCAGCTCAAGACTCAGACCCTTTTGATTCCGACGCGATCCGCCTTATACCATAGGGCGGGAGAGCTCATACCGGAGCAGCAGAACGCCTTTCAAATATGGCAGGCGGTGGCGGCCTGGAGACAGAGCTATCGGGACGAGGTGTATTCGAGGCCCCTCGCGAGGATGTATCTGGGAGAAGGCGCGGGAGCTGTGGGCGGCTGCGGCGAGCGTCATTGGGCTGAAAGAGACTGGGACCAGTTCCCCACAGGGACTCTTGAGCATCGGCACTCGAGTCGGAGTCGTGATCTGTGTCAGCAAACCATGTACTACACCCGTACCTGTACGGGTGTACTACATACTACGCCCAGTAGGCAGAGCATATCGGCGACGTGTCTTAGCCTTCAGACGATGTAGTTCATCAGAATTAAAGTCTGCCGTGGCACCGAGGCGATCAGCAAAGAGGTTTGGGTGCTCATTGCCGCCTCCGTTACGCCTGTAGAAGTCGTTGCATTCTTTCCTCCAGGCCTCGTTGAAGTCTGTGCCCAGCAGGCCAAACTGGAACTGCTGACGGGCTGTTTCAAGAGAGACCGCTGCGTTCGTGGTGCACTTGTCTGCCATGTTGCGACACTTGTTGACAAAGAGGCTGGCGATCACATGCCCGTCGGACTCATCTGGATGGGTCGTACGGATAGACTGCCAGGTGACATCACGCAGCATCTGCTGCATGTGGAGCAAGTTGCCTGGCCGCTCCATTGTTTTCGCGAAATTGTCCCAGTAGTGCTCGACGTGAAATTCGTCGGGATTGACAACGCCTTCAGATCACCCGTGCAGCGAGTTCATTGTCTGAGGCGATATGGCTCCGGACATCAGAAGAAGATCGATCTCTTGCAGACAAGAGGCTCTACCGCCAACGTAGAAGCGCATCAGATCAGAAGAGTGCCGCTCGCACTGGGCAACTGTCTTTTCGCGACGAGCGAATGGGACTTTTTCATCTAGGACCCAAAGCTTGAACTCCTGCCGATATATTTTTCGGATAGAGTTGTCGGTATAGCTCTTGTCTCGGTAGGACATTCCACCTTCAGGCGGGTAGTCCTTAGCATCCATCGGCCTCTTCTCGCTGTAACCCCCATGGGAGCCATTGCGAGCTGATCGGAAGGCTCCATCAGTCCCATCGTCATGGCCTATGCCACCGGAGCCCATGGGCGATCGCTGGCGGCCTGTGCGACTTTGCTCATTGTGCCTTCTTTCTCCCATGCCGAATTAGTTTCGTACTCCGCGATCTGTACTCTGACTGTTGCGGATGCTCAGCGCAGGACGGGAGCGCCGCAACTGAAGGAGGGCAGCGTCGTCATGACGCACGTCGAGAGCGTCTTCGCTGCCGTCATCGCTCTCGATAGGAAGAGGAGTAACATAGTCTCCATGCGAGTTGTTGCCATCATCGCTGTCTGTTGAGCCCTAGGAGCTAGAGTCTTCGCCTGGGGTGTCGGGTGCTGCGGCCATTGAGGCCCCGCCTCTGGCCGTGGGCTGACGGGCATCTTGAGCGCTCGTCGGATTGTTGATCGGAAGGACAGGCTCTTGGGCGGACGGCGACGACCGGGAAAATGACGACTGCTCATTCTGCAAGTAGGACAGCATAGCGGGAGGGTATGGAGGTCCCTCAGAGAACCAGCTGTTCTCATTTCCCTTGTACGAGCGGAACTACATGTCCCACTCCCAATAGACATCGAGAATTTCACGCTGGGACGTCGGGATGATGAGTTGATGGTGCCAAACATACGTGGGCGAATGAACGAATGGGACAGGATCGCTGACAGCTGGGTCGTAGGACTTGTCTCCGTAGTCGGGGATCGGCAAAGTAGGCCGGTAGCCAATGCCGCGATTCTCCTCCACGTCAGGCTGCGATGGGTACAGGTAACTGAAGTTTTGAAAGGATCGTCGCCTTTTCGGGAGTTCTCTGTTGCTGCCAGGAGCAAGCGAGACCTGAATATCCCTCGAGGCCTTTCCTTTCTTTTCCTTCTTCTGGCGCAACTTTCTGACGGGAGCGACGACGATTGGTATCTCAAAGTCGCCTTCATCAGACAGGCGGAGGTCCGATATTGCAGGAACGACGTCCTTGGACATGATGACGGTCTTGTCTTTCATTTCTCTGCCCAGCTCGAGACCTGCAGACTTCCTCTTCTTTCTCGCCCTCTTGGGCTTCCTGACAATGTCCTCATCCTCCCGCGCATATGCTGCTCGCTCCTCATCAGAGGGCGTGGCGTTGCGTCTAAGCGTGTCGCAGAGCGCGCGCTGGACTTTCGCGTTTGACGGCAAAATCGCCGGAGGGGCTACCGGAGGTATCTTGGCGGGATCCCCAGCGGACCTCGCGGGGAGAACATTTGAGGCCTCGGCTCATTCGAGCGCAGTTCTGGCCGTAGCAGCCTGAGTCGCGTCTTTGAGGCCTGAGCCGCTGGCGACGGCGCGCGCAGATTGCGGGGAAAAACTTTCGCTGGACAGGAACGCGGGGGCAACATGAGCGGCATAAAGATTGGACAGAGCAGTAGCTTCCTTAAGTGTCGGCACGGCGGGCTCGGGAGTACGGCGACCGGGCTTGCCGAGATACTTCGGCCACAGATGATAAAGCTCGTCGTCAGCGTAGCGACCAGACTCATTCGTTCCACCGTACGCTTAGAACACGAAACGTCGGTCCTCGCGCCAGCCCAGAGGAACATCGGAGGGCAGCATCTCGCATCCGTGCCGCACAGACCCCTCTCACATCCAGTGAGAGTAGAACTCGTGCAGATAGTTGCGTCGGGCAGAGCGAATGCCGAAAATGTCGACGTCGGCGGCCGCGAGAGTCCTCTGAAAAGCAGGGTCGCGGTTCTTTGTGGTGTCGTTCCGCAGCGCGTCGAAGATCTCCATAAGCGCCTGCGGCGGCATGTTGCTGACTGCCTTGACCATATCATCGAGTTTGCTATCGGTATTGGCAAAGACCCTGGGCACGTCGGCGTGGCGGAAGGCTCCACCGTAAACTCCGCGCAGCAGCTGTGATCCAAACAGCTTAGCGAGGCGCCTCTCGCCAGGAGATGCGCCAGACACGCTCGGGATCTGGCCGAATGTACGGGAGGACCAGCGCGTAGAAGAGCTTCTCGCCGAATGGGACACATAAGACAACGGGCTGCGGCGGCCGAGGGTGGCGGAGCAGAGCCGCGGCCGCACAAGGAGTCGTCGCAGGTCTTAGAGTCGCCTGCAGCGCTCTTGGTATGGCGAGGGGGCTTGGAGGACTTAGTCTTCTTCCGCCGCGTGACGTTGGCGGCCGGCGGCGCGCTCGTTGGGGGTGGACCGGGCATCTGTGACAGCATCAGAATAAGCACCTCGGGCGAAAGACGGAGCACCTCTCACTTCAGAAGACAAAGCACCTAGGTCAGGGACAGCACCAGACGGAGCACCTCGGGCAACAGACGAATCACCTCTCACAACAGTAGACGCAGCACCTGGGTCCGGGACAGCATCAGGGGACGAACTTGCGGGCGCGCCGGGCGGAGCAGAGCCTGGTGCCCGCGAGGGTGAAGTTCCAGAGTCAGACAGCGGCGGTCCCGCGGCCACATAGAGGACGTGGTCACGCGCGGGCCCGATGCTGAGAGACGAGGCTGGGGGCTTCGGGGGTGTAGAAGGCGCACTCAGGGGAGAGAAGAGGTCGTCCGCCGAGTCTGGAGCACGGAGAGCAAAGGGCGTAGCAGTTTCTGCAGCAGGTAGCTCATAAACATTCCATGATCGATCTCAAAAGGTTGGGCTCCAAACATGGCTTCGTACGGCGATCTCTGAGTGGCCCTGTTCTGGGATGTGTTGTACTGGAATGTAACCAGTGGTATCAGATCAACCCAATCATCTTCTCCGATTAACTCTTTCTGTAACATATCCACGAGAGTCTTGTTAAACCTCTCTACCTGGCCGTCAGTTTGAGGGTGGTGTGCCATAGTCCTGACTTTCTTGGTGCCTACCAACCTACATAAAATACCAATTATTCTTCCCGTCATCTGGTTACCCCTGTCGCTTAGCAATTTTTCTGGAGGCCCAAAAATTTAGATTCATTTCTCAAAAAGCGCTCGTGCCACCGTTTGAGCCTCTTCGTCTTTGATCGGAGTTATGGATCAATACGGGCGGATCGGCTCTACGAGACCACCAGTCCAAAATGATAATCTGGCCTTCTGGTTGGAGTCTGAAGTGTAGACATGGTCCCGCGGTGTGGAGGCGGTATTTTGTATAAACTATTGACGGGTTTTGAACGGGCCGCTGCCCGCAGGGCAACTTTTTTTTGACAGATGACGGATAGTGAAAACGTTTTTGTATCAAATTTATGGTTTGACATTACACGGATAGCCATATGGAAATGTTGGGTGGAGTGGTGCGGAAAGGCCAAAGGATTTTTTATGTGACATCTGGCGGATTGGTTGTGAATAACTAGCTGGTTGACGTATATTAGTTACAAAGTCTCGCGGAATGACGCGGAACGAGTACAACCACGTACTGTAGTATAATAATATTACAGTATTATTGTTGTGTACTCTAAAGGACTGTACTGTACTGTAAATTTTGAGTGTGCAGTACTATACACTTTTCACTTTTATTCTGGAGGTGTTGGCAAACAGTACAGTATGATACATGTACTGTATTCAGTACTAAAGACTCCTGATAAGTACTGTGCCACGTTTATGTTATAATCGTTGCCATTCAAATGATGGGTACAGTGGAGGTCCAATCAGGCAGGTAAAACCGATATTTTCACGGGTAGAGGGGCAATCGAGCCGAACCCAAATTCGGACAGCCAACGGGCCAGAGGCCCAGACAAATTAAGAGACCGGAGCGGCCCGGCCTTGACCTTACTTTTCTGTCGGTCAGGGTACGGGGTGGGACGGAGGCGGGGGCGCTCCAGTAGTTGGACCGGTGTGTGTGGCCGGGACGGTCGAGGAATCTATGTGATAGCATAACTTTAGAAAAAACGTGACAGCTTGTGGGGATACGTTTTAGAGTATACTGCAATAATGCCGTTCATGAAAAATTGAATCGAGGCAGGTAGGCTGGCGTATGAAGGAAAATAATTTAAAGGTGAAGCTAAAAAGCTGCTTTTCGGTTCAAGCTCAAAACCTGCCGACGTCATCATCTACCCTCCTGCATGTGTCCCTGGCCAAACTCCGGGTTTGCCAACGGCCACGGATTTCATGGTCACAGGCTCGTTTTGCGTAACGAACGCCGCTGGCAGGGCGCTCGCCAAAAAAGCCGCGTCTTCCAGCGACGCGCTCGTCTTTGCCGGCGAGAGCTACAAGTAGTCAGCTTTCCGCACTAAAGTGCAAGCCGAGTGGAAAGGCGCCTTCCCAGAGACGCCAGTCCTCGATGAGATGCCCTACCTGGGCTTCAAATTCCTCCCGATGTTATTTGATATCTATGGTGGCTGTTCCGCCAAGGCCCAAACAGAGTTGGAGAGATACGCGAGGCGCCCAACCATTCGTCAAGGGACGTTGACAAGGCGTTTCTACAACAGACTTTACTAGAGAATTAGCTATTGCATCTGGAGTGCGAATGCACAGTGCGTTATTCTACGCCAGTCTAGATCTATTGTGACTATGTAGCCTAGCTCTGAATGGCAACATTTATAACATAAACGTGACACATTACATAAAAAAAAGCATGTGAGATTGGCAGTAAATCGACAATCTTATCACAGCGCGACTTTCTAAACAGATATAGTAACAGTTTCGTTGAAAACCCTTGTAATTTACAGATGGGGAGACAGATACGAGCACTCTGTCCTCGGTTTCAGTAGGTGAACATTATCACATGTAGTTGGAAACCCTAAAAAACCATTGCGCGTTATTAGCACACGGCGCATTAGGGGGGGCTATGAGAGGACTGACAGCGTCTGTAAACAAAAGGTCGGAAGTTTTCCCAGAACCGACAAAAAAACGGCCCTACTTTTTCTAAGAAACATTTCTGATAGCGAGTTCAAAAATACCTTTATTTGTTATATTCTTGACGCATTTCTCGCATACAGGGGATATTTCTTCTTCGCGAGAGATTGTTTTACCGACTTTCGACTGACAGACCGTATCGGGGCAAATGTCGGGCTACTATTCCCGTAGGCTCCTCGAAATGGGCGTTACCATCGGAAAATTCTGGCCTTTATTCTGGCCAATGATAAAATATTTCTATGCTTACGGATTACTTTCCGGGCACCTGTAAAGCGCTTGCATCATTATTTATTATCGATTAGGGTGGCGTTTTAACGCCAATCTAATCGAAATAGTTTTTTATAAATATGTATAACATAATATGTGGCTTCCCGCAACTGAAATGCGATTTTTTGAGGCATAATTCAAAACGCTAAAAGTGATTGGACGTTGAAGC
>JAULCF010253331.1:0-12051 GCA_032361265.1 Devaleraea mollis | reverse complement strand
GGCATGGTCGAAGGCACCGACCCCGTTTTAAAAGACGAATATATTATCTATTCCGCACATTATGATCATGTAGGAATTGGTCGAGCAGATGAAAAAGGCGATACTATTTATAATGGCGCTAGAGATAATGCAGTAGGTAGTGTGACGGTTTTATCTGCCGCCGAAAATCTGGCAAAATACCCAACTAAACGTTCCGCTATTTTTATCTTTTTCACAGGAGAAGAAAAAGGACTTTTAGGCTCTGCTTATTATGCGAATCATCCTGCTATTCCATTGGAAAAAGTGGTGTACTGTTTTAATAGTGATAATGGTGGTTATAATGATACCAGTCGAGCGAGTATTATTGGCTTAACTAGAACGGGTGCACAACCTTTGATTGAACAAGCTTGTACCGCATTTGGGCTAAAAGCCATGGAAGATGCCGCTCCAGAACAAGGTCTATTCGACCGTTCTGATAATGTCAATTTTGCTAAAAAAGGGGTTCCTGCACCTACTTTCAGTCTTGGATTCACTGCTTTCGATGAAGAAATTACTAAATATTATCACCAACCTGGTGATGAACCTCAGACCTTGGATTATGCTTATTTGACCAAATTTTTTCAGTCTTACGTTTATTCTTGTCGCTTAATTGGGAATACCGATAGTTCTGTTTTTTGGAACGAAGGAGATAAGTATTATGAGGCGGGAAAGGCATTATATAATAAATAGTTCTGAAATATGCATCCGTGATAATTTATTTTATCACGGATGAATTGTATAAGGGACGTTAAAAAATAAGTGCTTCTTTTTATTCCAAAGGACTATTCATCTCCATTGTATTACCCTTAACCACTTTTTCCTTGCAATAATGGCGATAATCTTTATTCACCATTACATAGTACCATATACCAATTGCTAATGGAATAATTAGCCAAAAAAATAAAGCTAAAGTGGTACTATTATTCAAAAAATCAGGTAGTACATTCATTTCAGTTAATTGGTAACTGAAAAATAAGAATAATAGATAGCCTACTGCTTTAATTAAATATTTTTTCCGATTCAATTTTTTGTAAAAAAAAGTAGTAATCACTCCACTTAATAACTGCCATCCACCAAATACGATTAAAAGCAATAAGGGAATAAAAACAAACGGAAGTGTTACTCCCATGAGTATTAACAAGAGCGTCTGTAGATAATAATCAATTTTCAAAAAGGTTTTCATGACTATAAATTTTAATAAATAGTTATCTAATCTATAGCAAGTTAGTCCTTTTTTATTAAACTTTCAATTTTTTCTGAAAATATTGAATTTAAATTACCCCCTAATAAAAAAAGCCTATCTATTGATAATTCTATCAACAAACAGGCTTTTAAATGTAGTCTACTTAGTACGTTTCGAACTAGTAGTTTGTCTATTTATATTTTAAGTAATTTTTTCTCTTTCCACGATGATACCTCTATCTTGAAAAATACGCTTAATTCGTAAAATTAATTCGGTTGGTTTAAAAGGCTTTGTCACAAAATCATTGGCCCCTAATTTAAACCCTTCTAGAATCACTTCGTCTGCATGATCTAAATCCGTAATCATAATAATAGGCACATCACTTTTCTGTTCACTTCGCACATAATCAATTAGCCCCAATACATCTGTTTTTGGTAAGACTAAATCTGTAACGATAAATCCCGGTTTGTCTTCTTCTATTCTTTCCTTTGCTTCCTCACCGTTTTTAGCTCTAACTACTTTAAAACCCGCTTTTCTCATTCTAAACTCAATAGCGGTTAGCATTATCTCTTCGTGTTCGCAAATCAGAATTGTCATATAGGTAGAATCAGTTATAAGAGGTAACATTCATATTAATAAAAACACTAGAACACTAAATCTATTCTATTAGCCTATTATTTTACTAAATAATCGCTTTATAGTTTAGTAAATCGGTTTTGGTATTTATTAAAGCCTCTTGCTTTCAAAGATTGTTAACTGCTCAATAAAGCTTATTGAAATAGTTAACCGTATTATAATCAGTAGCAAAGATATAACAAAAAAAGGAAAGGTTTAGCGGTAGGTTAGAACATTTATATATTAAAAAAATATTTAATGTGAATTTACGCCCTTTAATCTCTCGTTAGGACTTCCGTCTAAAAAATAGATTCGCTTAAAATTCCGTCAATTTATTACTTAAAAATTACCCCTTACAAAAGGTAAAATTATTGATTTTGCTACTCCCTCTTTTGACTTATCTGAATGCTTAAAATTGAAAATTATTAAAAAAAACTTAATTGTATTCTATCAATTCAAGTTTAAAGTTTCCACTAATTAATTGACTTGCCAATTTATACCTCTAGGCCAGCTAATTCCGTTTTTAATTCTTCTACTGCATTTGGATAAATATTCGCTAAAATTGCTAATAATTCTGGTAGTTCTTCCACCCCCTCGCTGCCGCCTAGTTTAGCAATATCTTCAATCTTGCTATTCGCATTCGTCATTGCTTCATTACCAACAAAACCTAAAGTAGATTTCATTTTATGGCTGGCTTCTCTCAATTCATTCCAATCAGCTGCTGCATGTAATTGCTTTATTCTTTCCATTTCTTCGGGTATTTCTTCTACCAACATTTCAATCATGGTCGCTTTCATGTCTGCGTCACCATCTGCCATCATATTAAGGTAATCTAAATTTAAAAATTGATAAGTGCTCATTATAATAGTCTTTTTTTGAGTGGTTAGATAATAGAACAGCAGTTAAAGACCGCTTTCTCTGTTCTAAATAGTTATGTTAAAACTTTATATTTAAAAGTGTATTCCGTTATTTTTCTAAATAGTTCTTTTGGTTCAAAAGGTTTAAGGATACAGTCATCCATCCCATATTCTCTAAATTTTTCATTCTTTGCAACGTGGGCATGGGCAGTCATTGCTAAAATAGGTATTTCTGCTTTTTTAGGAGACATTTTATGCCGAATATAGGCCGTTGCTTCATACCCATTCATATTGGGCATTTGGATGTCCATTAAAATAATGTCAAAATCTTTCTCCGCTAATATATTTACCCCTTCTCGTCCATCATTGGCTACCGTTATTTCTATATCTGACCAATGCTTTTCTAGCGTTTTAATGGCGACTAACTGATTCATCTTATGGTCTTCTACCAATAAGACACGTATTGCTCCTTTGTCAAGTGTAGCTGCTGCTTTTGCTTGAATTGGTTCAGGAAAGACCTCCTCTCCTATTTCAAATAATAAATCAAAATAAAATTTAGACCCTTTTCCTACTTCGCTTTCTACACTAATTCTCCCACCTTGCTGCTCCACTAAATTCTTAGCAATTGGCAAACCTAAACCTTTACCTTCTTGCTCCATTCCCTGTTCTCGAATGAGCGTAAATGTCTCGAAAATAGCATCTATTTTGTCAGAGGGAATACCTATTCCTGTATCTGCAATCGTAAACTTTAATTGAACAAAATCATTACTTTCATTTTGATTTTCTACTACAATACTTACACTTCCTTTTTTAGTAAATTTAATCCCGTTTAGGGCTAAATTATATAGTATTTGATTCAATCTCAATTTATCTCCTTGCACAATCTTGGGCACTCCTTCTTTCATTTGTAAAGACAATTTCAATTCTTTTTCTTCTGCTTTGAATTGAATGACATTCATCAAATTATGCAATAATTCGTATAAATCAAAAAACTTATAGTCAAATTTTAATTGGCTATTTTGAATTTCGGATATAGCTAAAATGTCATTGACTACGCCTAACAAAATCTCCGAAGATTGCTTGATGGAACTTATATAATTATGCTGCTCTTTCGTTAAATTGGTTTGCATCACTAAATTGCTCATCCCCCAAATAGCATTCATGGGTGTTCGCATTTCGTGACTAATGTTTGCAATAAATTGCTCTTTCATTTTAGCAGATTCTCTAGCAACATCTCTTGCTTTCCGTAAATCATCCGCTTTCTGTTGTTCCGTAATATCTTTTAACAAACCAGAATACCCCGTAAACTCTGGTGTTCGAATCATGCTTGCAGAAATCAAACACTTACGTATTTTACCATTCTTTTGCTCAATGTCTATTGGAAATTCATTCACCGTTTGATTCGCCACTAATGTGTATAAAAATTCTCGCTTCCTTTCTTTTGTATGAAATAAGTTATGCACTTCTATTTCTAATAACTCCTCTTCTGAAAAAGCAAACAATTCAAAAGTTGCTTGATTAAAATCAACTAGTCGGCCCTCTAAATTACAGATGTAAATGGCGTCTTTAGATTTATTAAAAATATCTTGATATAATTGCTGGTTAGTTTGTTTGATCTTGCTCACTTTCTCTACTACTTCATCTTGAAGTAATTGTATTCGTTCTACCGCAAATTGAATTTTTGGATAAATCGGATTACTATCAAAGGCTTCTTTGAGTATAAAATCCTGCGCTCCTGCTCGGATAAAATCAAGTCCTAAATGCTTGTGTGCCTCATCCGCTAAAACAATAATTACCTTATCGGAGAACGCCGCTTTTAATTTTTTAAAACCAGCCAGCCCCATTCCATCTGGCAAAGAAGCATCTAATAAAATAATGGCAAATTCAGGATGCCCTTTCAAAAAAGCAGTCGCCTCTTTAATAGATTGACAAGCAGATAAGTGATTGCGTAAAACCCCTGACGCAGCCAAGTTGTTTTTGACCGTCGCAATAGCTGTTTTATCATCCTCAATCAAGAGAATAAATGGATTTGTGGGGTGACTTCTTAGGGTTTTAGGCATCGAAATAATCACTTAAAAGGTTCGTGAATAGGGAACAAAGGGAGTAAAATAGATAGGAAAACGAAGTCTCGGTATCAACAAAACGCCAAAATTGCTGAGATTTATTGATGCCTAGTAATATTTATTCCAGAATCTTTCGTGTGGGGGAACCTTCTACTAAAATATCTGAATAAAAATGGAATAAAATCTATTTGCCGTTAGCGAATGCTATACTCTATAGCAACTTAGTTTTCTCAAATATTTGAAGGCGTACTATATTATCAAGCTTTAAATTAAATTTTTATTTAATATGTTAAGCATTAATACTATAACTCCCTTTTTTGGGTAAAATAGGAACAAAAAATATGCCATTTACGGAGATATAAGTGATACCATCCGCTTTTCTTGAAGAAGAGGTTGAAGGAGTGAATATTAGGCAAGTACATCTTCTAATTTCACCAACAAATCCTTTGGCCGAAACGGTTTAGATAAAAAATCGTCCATGCCCGATTCGTAAGCCATTAATTCATTTTTTCCCATTGCAGAAGCAGTCAGGGCGATTATTTTACTATGTGTATTAGGATTTTTGGTATTTTTTATCGTTTTGGCGACTTCATATCCATTCGTGTCAGGCAGTTGAATGTCCATTAAAATGACATCGTATTGCTCAGCGTTCGCTTTTTCAATTGCTTGCTTGCCGTCTTCTGCTAAGTCGAATTGGATACTCAATATCTTCATGAGTTGAATAATCAACTTTTGATTCATGAGGTTATCTTCCACTATTAAGATTTTGAGATGTGCAAAGTCTTTATTTTCGGAAAGTGGTCGGTTGTCTTCACTTTTCCGCTTGACCGGTTTCTTGGGTAATTCGATTGGTATTTTAACAATGAAAACGCTACCTTTCCCAATGTTACTTTCCACAGAAATCTCCCCATTTAAAATCTCCACTAACTCTTTTGTAATCGCCAAACCCAATCCTGTCCCTCTAGTATTTGTTAGTTCAGGCGTATGTATTTGTTTGAATTTCTTGAATAAAAATCTTCTTTTTTCAGGTGCGATTCCTACGCCTGTATCATAAACGGCTAATTGTAAAGCGGGCTTTTCTTTCCACGTAATCTGTGATGTACGAATACCAATTTCGCCCTTTTGCGTAAACTTTTCGGCATTACTCATCAAATTATTTAAAACCTGTTGAAGAATGCGCTCATCGGAAATAATATGAGAGGGTATCTCTTTTTCCTTTATAATTTTTACCCCTAAGCCTTTTTTCTTTACCCGATTTTCATAAGTCAATTGAAGATTATCCAATATCTTAGTAAGGCTAATAGTTGATTTGACCACCTCAATTTTACCTGATTGAATTTTGGTAATATCTAAAACGTTGGAAATTAATCCTAAAAGGAAACTGGCTGAGTCATCAAGGGTTTTTATATAATCGAGTTGTTCCGCATCCAAATTCGTTTCATATAAAAGGCTAGTCATTCCAATAACCGCATTTAGTGGCGTTCTTATTTCATGACTCATGTGGGCTAGAAAAGTCTCTTCCGCTTTTTGGGCTTTGATGGCTTCATTTTTTGCCTCAATTAAGTCCAATTCATGTTGTTTCCGCACACTTATATCTGACTCCATTGCCATATAACCCGTCACTACTCCGTTTTGGTCCGTCAATGGGTTGCAAATAATTTGAATCCAATAAGGTGTGCCTGCTTTGGTATAATTCAGAATTTCTACATCAAATCCCTTTTTATTGATAAGCGCTTCTCGCATTATTCTTGCGGTCTCTAAGTCCGTCTCTTTCCCTTGTAAAATTTCGCCCGGTTTTTTCCCTTTTACTTCCTCAAATGTCCAGCCAGACATTTTCGTAAATCCTTCATTAATCCATTCGAATCGACCGTAAATATCTGTAATAACTACTCCATTCTTACTCTGACTCGCTACTAACGATAGCCTTTCCAATTCCTTTTCTACCTTTTCTCTTCTACTTTTTTCATTCAAATTATGGTAAGTATTCCCTAAAAAAAGTAATAATGGATTAAGTTCCTTAACCTGAATTTCCGTAAAAGGTGTTTTTCGCCTTAGTAATAAATACTCATTTTTTGTAATGGGAAAAAAATAACAATATTGCCCGTCTAAAGGAAGTGTTTGGAATTCAGTTAATGGAAATTGGCGTTTAGATAAACCGACCTTTAGTTTTTCAAAGAAAGGTGTTTTGGGAAAGATACCTGGCACAATAAACTGAAAATGGAGTGCTTTTTCTGCATTGATATGGAATAAACCACAAGTATTACAATCTAACCTTTTGAGCAATAAGGGTACACTTTTCCGTATCAAATGGGTACTGGATTGTTGACTCCCAATAGATAATGCCAGCTCTAAAAGCACATCACTTAATATGTTCATGTTTTTATTATTCAAAGATTCCAACTACAGCCGTTTTATTGTAGATATCTAGATATTCATCTCCATTATTAGCAATTTCACCCAAAGTCAACGCTCCAAATGAATTGGATAGCGGATCGAGTTTTTTCAATTCTTCTTCAAATTTATCTTCCATGAACAAAGCTCTAGAAATACAATCAATAATCAAAGTATTCTCTAAACTAGTACTTTCTTTTTCTGCTTTTTTTCTAGCCTCGACAGCTCCTTCAATCAAACTATCCAAATTCCCGTATAAGATTTGTACATAAGCACCTTCATCCACATCGTCTAATAGGAAAACGCGCCCGTCCTCTGTTTTAAAAGGGTCTCTGACTATCGTATTATCGTTTAATTTTTGGATACCAAATGGATAGGATTTCGTACAATTATAAAAATCATCAAAATCAAATGGTTTTTTGGAATGTCCCTCTATAATAGCCTGATACACTTCCATCGCAGGTTTCCAATCTAAACTTATGATTTCATTATTAGAAACTTCCGTTACCTTTAATTGTTTACTAATCGAAAACCAGCCATGTGCTACACCAAGATTTATTTTTCGAGGTATTGTTGCCACGACTGCTACGCCTGTTAATATCCCTTCATTGGAAACAACACATGGTGAGGGCTCAAATTTTAAAGTCCCTGCTCCACCTCCCAAATAATTAGGAATCGAACCGTAATAATTATACAAACAATCAAAGAGCGTCGCTTTATCCCTAACCAATGCATCTACAAAGACCAAAAAACTACTTTGTTCGTCAATATCTTCATTCAACCCTTCCTCAATTTTGTCTATTAAGAGGTCTTCCTCAAATTCTTTAATCACTAGGTAGGACATAGGGGTAGATAGCCCCAATAAAATGGCACTATCCGCAAAGCGTTTTCCATTCCTAATAACCTCTGGAAAAACACCACCAATCACTGTTTTTTTTATCGCTTGTAATTGTAGGGAAAGCTCCGCTGAATCAAACTGAAAATCAGCACCCATATATAATAATATGGATTTAATATTTTCATTATTCGCCAACGAATCTAGTGCCTCCTTAAGTGATTGCTCCGTTTGATTATTTATGATGCTATTACTTATCATTTTATGCGATTTTATCAGCGCATTACAGCCGTTTTGAAAAAGAGATTTACCTATCAACTATAAACGCAACTTTTCAAAAAAGTTTACACACTTTGCAATACTTCCAAAATTTTTACCATTGCCAAAGTATCTAATTCACAATAGTTTAATAAATTATTGAACGTTTCTTCTTGCTCTTTTTTAGTCATTCGACCATCGGTCGCATGATGCCATTTGATTGTCGCTATCATTCCATTTTGAATCGCTAAATCTGAATAACTAACCGTTGGAGATAAGACAGGCAAAATACTTTTTAATGATGTTTTTCCTTTAAAATCTGGATGTCGATAAAGTCCTTTTTGGAAAGGAACTCTTAAATCATATAATCGCTCATTGAGGGAAGTTAAAAAAGGTTCGTAAGCGGGAAATAACACCCCCATTTCTTTATTCCGTCCTTTTTCAAAACTTTGATTCCAGACAATGACCGACCCTTTTTCGCTTATATTCTCTTGTAAACTTTCTAATAATTTTTCAACCGATTCGGCTTTACTTTTTAGTAAAAATTCTTTGTGTGTAATTTCACCATTGGGTACTTTTTGGATATGCAGCGAATACTGAAAAACCATTTGCTGGTAAGGCTTATAATTTGGTTGTACAGGAATGACATAAGAAAAACTTTCATAATCCAAATAGTAAAGCGGATATTCTAATTTTTTAATCGCCTTTCTAATGCTGCCCCTTTTGAGAATAATTTCATCTTCTTGTGCAATCTCCACTTCCTGTCGCTGTGTTGCAGAGAGCTTAAAATCTTCGGGGACATCCTGAATATCTAGAATATTTGCCTCTACTAGTTTTTTAATTTTACTTTTACTGATTCGAGAAATATTAAAGATAGAGTAGTTGGGCAAATCAGGGTAATGCAATTGTACAAAAGGACATTTTTGCTTTTTGCTACACCCAATCGTTATTCGTTTTTCTGGTGCTTTTTCATTTACCCATTTTAACACGTTTGGTGCAGTTGCCCTCGTTTCTGGCATTAATTCATTAACAGCAGCAGTAATGTCTTCAATGACCAATAAATCGCAATAATCTACGACTTCGCTCGTTCGATAGGCCTTATTTATATGTACTAAATAAGTTCCACTAATTTTATAGCCACTCTCCTCAAAAACCATTCGCTGAAAAGCTAAATCGTGGTAATGTTCTTTCTTCACAGAAGTAGCCGCTTTTACCTCAAACAATGCCAGCGTCTTGGTCGCTGGTTGATGTACCGCAATATCTGTAATGGCTAACATTGCCCCATCCTGCGCCTTCATTTGAAACACCACATCTTTCGGGTCGATTGTCCAATCTGCAATCACACAACCATCCGAGAACCAATCTTGCGCTAGTTGGTCTATCAGATTTCCTTGGTCTAATTTATATTGTCGGTCTAAATCTATCGGAGGCAATACCTCTGATTTATTTTTCCGCAACCATAATTCTTCTGGGCAATCTAGATATTGAATATAATCCGTTTTAGAAAGCGTATGCTTTTTTTTCATATTTTCTTTATTAAGTCCTTCGACTCCGTACCCTTTTGAACGAAGCGAAGGAAGCATTAGTACGTCTCAATTTGGTCTTACTGCCTTTTGGCGAATTGAGCATTACTTCAATTATTTCCCAATAATACCCAATTTCCAATTCTTAAAATAGTTTATATTAGAATTTCTGAATCTGTTGTACTTTATTGGCAAAACTCCTAAAGAAAATACAGTAAAATTATATCCGATTAGCCCTTACCAAAGGCTGTGATTCATGAATCGTTCATGAAATAACTTTTAACAAAACGACGACGAGTAGGTGGTGAATTTTTCATGATTTAATTTTATGGTTTTAGGAATCCTTATTACAAAACTTGAATTTGTATTTATGTCAAAAAAGTAAAGTTTAGGTTTTTGCCTAAATTTGCATTCCCTTACAAATCCTATACCCTACGCTGATACATTATAAAAAATACGGTGAGGCGAAATAGAAATAAACTTTTATTACACAGTAATAAGCGTAATGCTTCAAGACAAATGATAAAATTAAACTACTTCCTTTTCTTTTTACTTTCCCCTTTTCTCGCTTTTTCTCAAGAAAAAGTGTCTCTGATAGCACCTGCTATGGATAGTCTCTTTTACAAAAAAGATAGCCTTCCGAGCGTTCAAGGTAAATTGTTAAATTATGTCCCCAATACCCTCAATCATTTGTTAACCTATCAGTTAGTCGTTCCGATAGAAGGTGACCAAATTAGTCAAACCATAAATATTAATACAGATGGCACTTTTGAATTGACCTTGCCGCATCCTTTTCCTTACCAACAGATTCATTTCAAATTAGGTACGCTTTATTCAGGCGAATTAATTGTCCATCAAGGACTAACGGTTGAACTGGATTTGGCTTATTTACAAGCTCGTCCCATTCGTTTTTTAGGTAAAGGCATACAATTTAGTGGACCAGATGCTGCTATCAATGTTTATTTTAATCGCTTTAACACTTTTCAAAATGGGGCAAAAAGTCAATTTTATAAAGCGAAACAGGATTTGATTATGAATAGTCAATTGCCCCTTAATCAACAACTCCTGCAATATCAAGAAGTCTATAAAATTTGGGATAACCTATTAGCGGACTACCTTCAGCAATACCCATCTGAGCATGATTGGATATTGAAAAATGAAAGAGATTCTGATTATTATGCTTGGTTATTTACGCTGTTTTGGCAAGAAAAAATGCCTGACCATTTACTACAAACAGCTTTACAACACCAACCTTTATTAGTCAGTACCATTGGTATGACCTATTATAAATACTTATGTCGATTGATGAAATTAGTTCCTCCCGAACAAAATTATGCGCTTACGAAAGACGTATTAATGGAAAGAGTTACTGGCGTGCAAAATTTAAAAGAATTAGACCAGTTTTTAACGCAATATCAATTGAGGTTACAAAATAAGGCTTATGATACTTCTATTTTCCGAAGAGGCGTCACCCAATTTTTAAATACCAACCAAGAAGTATTAAAAGCAGCTAGATTAGATATATTTGCCATCAATTTGACCAGTTTAACCCCACGACTTGCCGATGTACTTAAATTATTTGGAGCACCCAGTAATCAATGGAAAAGGAAATCGTATTATAAGAAATTCCTACCGCAAACGGCTACTAACTGGGTCAGTAGTTTTATGGTCACCGAAATAGATGTTACAGAAACTTATACGGCTTCTTTCCAAACCACCCTGCCTGCTGCCACTACTTTGACCACGAGTAATAGCTTAGGCATTCGGGTAAAAACATTACCTTTTGATGCTTCGCTTTATTTAGGGCAAGGCAACAATGCTGCGACCTTTGTTGCAGCCCTACAAAATGCATTTCCCAATAAAGCCATTATTTTAGATGTTTGGGCAACTTGGTGCAAGCCTTGTATTTTGGACATGGAAAAAAGTAAAGCTAAGAAAGAAGTATTAAAAGCATTGCCCCTAGAAATTATATATTTAGCTATCTCTGATGGTTCCAGTCAACAAAAATGGGAACAAACTATTGCTAAATTAAGCGTATCAGGTCAGCATATTTATATTGAAAAAGACTTAACTGCCGCTTTATTAAAACAGTTTAATTTATTCGGTTACCCAAGCTATATTTTTATTGATAAAGATGGTAATTGGGACACTAATTTTGTGCGGTCTATTAGGAATATTGATTTGGATAAATTAGCGACTAAGTTGTAAAGAGTAGCTTGGCAGGCTGACCAAGAATGCGCTGATGTAACCACCAAATTTATTGAAGCTGTTCCGTCTGAGGACGGAATCGGTTGATAAGAAGAAATGT
>JAULCF010252220.1:0-12053 GCA_032361265.1 Devaleraea mollis | reverse complement strand
GTACGTTATGATCACTAATGAAACTCAACTAATTGTGTCCGTAAACTAGTCTACAGATGTCGCTGACACCATGTCACTGTCAGCAAACACGTATCCGTGTACATGAGGTGTGTTCTGTCGTCCCTACCTGCACGTCAGGTAAATAGCGTACAGAGCAACAGAAACTAAACAAAATACGAACCAAAGGGAATCCCATAGCTTCTGTTGCTCTGTACGCTATTTACCTGACGTGCAGGTAGGGACGACAGAACACACCAATAAAAGTACCCAAGCTCTCGGAGAGCTTGGGTACTTTTATTCCAACTTCAAATGCCTGGTGATTTCGGCAGGAGTGGAAGTATCATTGAACTATTGCTACTGGCCAATCATTGATGAAAGAGCGACTTTCCAGGATAGAAAACCCAATTGCAAAGAACTTTGACGGGATCTGGTTACCACAGGTCTGTATGAGAATGTTTGTGTCCAGCGTAAGTAAGACTTGCGGGGAGCCCAAATTTGACTGCCATTGCGATAGAGCCAGAACACCGCCCCATGGAGAGTTTCCTTTTCCCACGGTATCAGGCGGGAAATCATAACAATTCAGACAATTTGCCTAGCACATTTAAACTCACTAAGTTCAGCAGATTTAAAGTCTTTAGTGAATAAAAGTAACTGCAAAGTCAAATATATTTGAGAAGCAGAATAGAGATTTAACTTGGGTTAAACAAGTATCGCAGTGGCACGCCCGTCTTAATTGCGATTTGCTGGATCATTTGAGTGTTAGCTTGGGCGCCGAGAAATTAAAATGGTTTTCAGCATATCGTGGTAGATATCGCTTCAATATGCCAGTCCTCGCCTGCAAATTCCACCACGATAGCAAGAATTTAAATTCCTCTGAGTGCGAGTTCTTCGATAGTGATAACTCAATAAACTGCTAGCTGGTACTCAAGAATCTCAGCTATTCTTCTCTGTGAAAAGCTGAACCAGAGTTTATTCTTTGCGAGTATTTTGAAACCGATCTTGCAACGAGAAAGAAAATCTTTATCTCAACGACGAGCTCGTCATCTAGGTGGTTTGAGAAACCGAGCGACTTATTTGCTTGAGCCCGTTGCTGCTGAGAGCCAAGCAGAATATCCTTTTGCACCTGAGAAACGGCTCTGGACAAATTTTAAGGTTAGATTAGCTGTCGAGAGTCCACGGCGTCAACTGAAGCAACTTCAGTGACGTGCAGAATCTGAGCACCGCAGAAAGAGAACTTTCAAGTTCGCGACCAAGATAATCCTTTAAAGCAGTAGCGTCCTAGCTTCTCTGGTGGCTTAGAGTTTAAAATCTCGTGCACCAGCGGAAGAAGCTTCTGTATCTTATAATACTTTCCAAAAGCTATGCGAGACTCATCGCATGACTTTCGCTTTGCTTGATTAATAACTTAAGGACAACGTTGTGAAATTCGTACGAATTTTACGCGTAAACGCGCTTCCGTTGGCGCATATACTATCGGCTGAAACAAAAATATGTTTGCAGCGCAGTCTTTCTGCATTTTCGGAAAATAAAATGCTTCGAGATGCTTCCTCGTGGCGAGTTTCAGAGAAGGCAGATGCCTGAATTCTGAAAGCAGAGCACGAAATCATCATCGACACTTAAAACCGAGGAGTTGGTGCAAATACGCAAGCCAACGTAAATTAGAATTTCGTCTTAGACGACAAGCGTGTATTGATACCCACGCTCTACTACGCCCTCAACATGATAAACATCGAAATGAATGGATGCAAGACGGAGAGCATGTAGAGTGTTGGCATAAGGACTTAAGATTCGATGAGGAGCTCCTGCAGTAGCGCAGTATAAAATTAGAGCAGGCGCGTTGGATTTCTGTCTCCATACCTCTCCACATAAAGACTTGGTGGTGAGTTTCCGGGGACAGACCTGTGCAGCTTCGTCTGGTACGTAAAAAAGCTAGTAGATTGTCCTCATATCGCGCGTAGAGTCCTTAAATAGCCCCAAATATTGACGGTGTTTTGGTTTCAAGATATTTTGGGCAGCTCGTTCATCTAGAAAAAGAATGTGTAGTTCTTCATCTAAATGCTCCAATTAAGAGGAGCCGTGAGTTTAGCGTAAGTAGCACCTCGGCGGTTCATCAAATCGTCGCACGCATATTTGTCCTATTGGGAAAGTACGTGCAACCGTATTCATCAATGTGAAGCTTGATAGCCCGCGAATGAATTTCGGAAAACTGTTGCTTTCCGACGTGCAGATTGAGCGAATATGAATCAATGAGATCCAAATTTGCATGAGCGGTGTGAATCCGTACCTCTCCTGCCAATGATATTTCAGGAGCGTGATGACTACAAGCACACGTTGAGATGTAACTTATTAAAATCATCAAAAGCGGTTTGGTAGTCATCTTTCTGCTGTAGATCTCGTCGATAAAAACCGACTTCACATTTGATTTGGTTTAACCACAAAGTGAAAAAAAACTTCTTAGCAATTGCTGAGTAGTGGTAGTCTTGGAATAGTCAAATGGTCAGTCAGAAAAGTCACATGGCGCTCTCGGCCGCCATAAAGCCACACAGAAAGCAAAAAAACAGCCATCAACCCCCAATCTCGGCATTAACACACCAGTAACTAGAGATCATCAAGCCGTTCACCCTCACAGTCACCAGTCACTGTGCTGGCAGCCCTCCCCTTCTCCTCCTTCATTTTCGTCGCTCATGTAACAGTATAGGGACGAGCCCTAACCATCAACACAAGGACCCGAATTAGAGGGAGCCATGATGTCTCAAGCAACCAGGTGATGCTATCATCTAAAGGGTACAAAATCTAATTGAATTTTCAGGAATCGAACCCGGGTTTTCACGAAGGTACAACGATGCTCTACCACTGAACTAGATCGTCTTTCAATGTGGTAGAAACTATCGGAGAGCGTTGTTTTACAGCTCACGACAAGTCAGTCAGTCGTCGGCGGCGGCGTCTTTTCGCGCAAACGGCAACAAACGGCAGCCGTCCTTAACACCTCCCCGAATACGCTCCGCCCTAAAGCCACCTCAAACGTGCAGGGGCTAGCAAATCGACGCGCGCGCGTCACAGCACCACGCGCCGCCGGGTTTAAACAACTGATAGATATGTTCTGTAGTCCCTACCTGCACGTCAGGTAAAGAGCGTACAGAGCAAAAGAAATTGAAGAAAATACAAACCAAAGGGTAATTCCATAGCTCTCTCTCAGCGCACACCAGCGCCAGAGAGCTTGGGTACTTTTATTTCAGCTCCAAAAAGCCTGGTGATTTCGACAGGAGTGGAAGTACCATTGAACGTTTGCTACTGGCCAATCATAGATGGAAGAGCGACTTTCCAGGGTCCCAATAGCAAAGATCTTTGACGGGATCTGGATATCATCGGTCTGTATAAGAAGGTTTGGGGTCCAGTGTAAGTAAGACTTGCGGGGAACCCAAATTTGACTGCCAATATGATAGAAACAGAACAGGTGGAAGAAATTTTCTTAAGTTAGTGAGACGTATCGGCAAGGCATAAGCCGGTTTGAATGACCGCTGGCTGGGGTAGAGTCTCAATCCGCGTAGGGGTCTATACGGAACCCGCTTGGTAAGCATATGCAAAGACGAGGCACAGTCGATAGCCAGAGGCTGTCTTAGTTTACGTTATTAGTGCTTTAGTCTAGGGATTTACGAACCGTTCCCCATAGTAGTTATTGTACTGGCAATATTTTAGCTGGAAGAGTGTAGAAAAGACTAAAACTTTTCATCATTTACAATACCATTCCATGTAAATCTTTCCGAAAAAGAGCTGGCTTGCCTACATTGCAAAGTACAATATGATAGAAGCAATGTTTAAATTTCGGCGGGGAATTCGAGCTCAAAACGCTTAGTCATAGGAAATTTCCTATGACTAAGCGTTTTGAGCTCGAATTCCCCGTGTTAACATTTTGAACTCGAATTTCCCGCCGAAATTTAAGCACAGTTCCTATCATAAAAGAAAAAGTATTTTATAATAAAAAATAAAAAAGAGATAGTGATCGTTTTGGAACCCTTTTCGATCACACGTCGCATGCATGCTAACTGCGCTCTACAATTGATCGCGTCGCAGTGAACCGCAAAGCTATGCCCTCTTAAGATTAAGTCGAGATGAACGCGCGACATCAGAGGCATCAATACACAACAGTACGCACTGTTTCGAAGTTGAGTGCTAAAAAAGCGGGTCATACGATATCGGATGTAGATTTTCGCTACACCAGCCCGACAAAGTATTGCTCTCGTTAATTAAGATTATAAGTTTTAATTAAAACACCTTTTCAAGTTTGTTACAGCTCAACCATATTTTATTTTCACAACTAAAGGCCGCTCTACCTCAAGATCGTGTACAAACAAAAGCCACAAGACGGCGTGCAAAAATAAGCTAAAAAAAGTGTTACGCTCCCAGTATGTTTTCAAACAAACACTCTTTGCAATATTGCAATCTGATTATGGGACACGTGTACCCACATCAACTCATGTGGGTGTGACGCTATCATAGATTGGTCAAGATTTATAGTAAGTGTATCATACACCGCCGCATTTGAGCGGGTGTATCATACACCAGCATTCTCAGTCCAAGTAATAAAACACAGGGCGCATCTGTCGCCCTGGCCACTGAGGGCACTCAACCCTGCATCCCCTTCCTCCGTGATTGTCGCTCTCGCGCCACGCTCTCTCTCTCTCTCTCCACAGCGAGACCACGTCACCTCCGCAGCCAAAGCGATAAGCCACAGAGAGACCAACGGTAACCCCGCAGCCAAAGCGCTATAGCCACAGCGCTTCCCGGGTGAGGTTCACAGCCAAAAGATTCCATTTTCTATGCTCTGGACGCTTTACTAAGGATGTCGATACCGCGCAAGACAACGAGGATAGGGCGATCCTCCAGGCCTCCAAGGCTCGCGCACAGCTGATCGACGAGCCCCATGAGCATCTACAGCAGGCGGAAAAGATGAAGAAGCTGATTAAGGGCGGAAACACCAAGTTCCTGGTACCGAGAGATCAGTTGAGTCTCACCAAGCTGTAATTAACAATCTTAACTCGAGCAGAACCGAGTCTCGTCAGGTGCGCGAGACAGCTGAGGCCAAGATCAAACGCCTCGAGAGTATTGGTATCGAATGCGAGTACCTCCTCCAATACCATCGAGCCAAGGTGACAGAGCTAATCGCGAGTTACTAAGGGATACTCCAGGACCTGGCCCAGACCAAGAAAGTGGTAGTGCAGGCACAGGAGCAAGTAGCAGTCGCGAGAGCAGAAGTCCGCCGGGTCAACGACAGACTCGAGACAGCAGATATCTGGGCCAACAGTCAGCGGCTGCCAAGTATCGACGATCTGTCTGAATTTCCACCTTTACCGCAGCTGGCGGTTGCTAAGAACGAGGCCTATGATATGGAGCAACAGTTGGCCCGTCTCGCGGACCAGAATAAAGAATTGCGGATCAGAATCAACGAGGCTGAAAGTTTGCGTACAGGCATGATCCATACGCTGTCAGAATGCGGTGCGTATCTCAGATCAGACGGACGGAAGACCCCTAGAGAACTTTTGCTAAAATTTCAAGGATATATCCTCCAAGCCCTCGATCAAGACTCTCAAGCCAGTCTTCCTCTCCGCCGATGACGCTGCTAGGCGCGCTGGCGACAAGCGCCGCGCTGATCCTGTTTCGAGCCGCGCCGATCCCCCGTCTCCTAACGTTTGGTCGGAGGTCCGGCACGGCTCCCTGAGCCAACGGTCAAGGCTCTTCTTCCGTCGACGAGGCCAGAGGACGTCCCCAGCAATTTCCTCCAGGATCCCGCTACGACGTCCTCGGCTGCGCGGCGGGTTTTCGGGAGCCCGAGGGAAACGGGCTGAGGAGTGGCGCCAGTATACAGGCCGCAGAGCTGACCTTGCCACAAAGCCAGCCAACAGCACGTGACATTCAACTTTCCGACGCCGCGGCGGCCGCGGCGGTCGCGGCACAGCTCTCCCAGACAGGGTTTGGTAATAGGTATGAGAAGTAATAGTTACACTGAGTAAAATAGCCTATTACTGAGTACCAAGTATACTCGAGTACAGTTTACTCAGTGGGGAGAGGGTAATAGATAGTCAGTACTCAGTGGGGTGAGAAATGGACTATTACCTATTACTGTGAGTAACTAGTACATCTTACTCAGTACTCAGTGTACTCAGTGTACTCAGTGTACTCAGTGTACTCAGTGTACTCAGTGTACTTAGTGTACTCAGTGTACTCAGTGTACTCAGTGTACTCAGTGCACTACCGATACTCTGTACATGTCATGTTACCGAGTACCGGAATTCATAAGCCCACTACCGAGTACCGGAAGTAATAAGCCCACTACCGAATACCGGTAGAAATAGGCACATTACCGATACCAGTAAACGAAGCATTAGCGCTAAAGATGGGCTTAATATGGTTACTATCCTCGCCGAGGTACTATTCTGAGGTACGATCACCTGACGTTCACTGTAGAGCAGCTTGACATCTGATGCCTGATGCGAGATCCAGGGCATGGGCGCGCATCAACCTGGCATCCAGCTTCCATTTTCGCAGTTTGACTTGGAATATCTGCGGGCTTGCACTACTATACATGAACATACAGTGCACTGTATGCTCGAATTATTCGGAACCGGCCACAGATGATGTGTCTCACTGCAGATCCCGGGCCCCAGAAATTTGATTTTTAAATTAACTTTCCCGGGCGTATTTACACGTTTCACGGAAAGCTTCTATACGAAAACAAATTTCCGGGGCCTGGATCTACCGTGAGACAGCTTATATCTAAGAAAGGATCAGGAAAGTTAATTTTAGAGTTAAAAAAGCTGTGGTACTAAAATGACTTCTCACTGATGCTCCTTTTTAAAAAGTGTGTTAAAAAACAGCATCAATATAAGCCTCAATAAACAGTGGTCTAGATAGTACGAGGTATCTCAATCCAGAAACGGATGAACAAACCAGGCCTTAGGACTGTTGCTCACTTAGACAACCAGTGTTCAAGTTTTTGTAGTACTTTTTTTTCGCGCCGTCTTGAAGTTAGCCGTATAAACAATCGTTGGGCTATTACAGTAGTCATTTTGGCCAAAACACAATTGGTTACGACTGATTTTTGAGAAGGATATGACGTTTTACACGTACGTGCATGTCCTCGCAAGTAATAATAGTATACTATTGTAGTAATAGCCCAAAGATTGTGTGTACTTTTCAGTCGTCAGCATAAGCTCCTTGTTGATACGCCGCTTCGAAGGAGATCGGGACGTCGAATGTTTTAAACATATTTTAAAGACATTTAAAAACATTCGACGACCCGATCTCCTTCGAAGCGGCGTATCGACTAAGGATCCTATGCTGACGACACTTCGAGCATGCACCTTGTAATCGAGCGAAATACTACACTTCTCAATGAGAGAATCATTTTGTCGGAGGAGAGAGAAAGAGCTTCTTTTTAAAAAAGAAGCTCGCTCTCCACCGACAAAATGATTCTTTCATTGAGAAGTATAGCATTTCGCTCGATTACAAGGTGCATGCTCGAAGAGTTCAAGAATTCGTAGATTTGTTCTTCGCTAGTGCTGAGGACGAAATTGAGAGCGAAGCGCAAAGTTTGCAGCAGATCAGTCATACTATTTTCGCCACAGTGCTATTTTAGCGCCGTGTATATTCAGTAGTGTGACTTAAAATTGTTTTTTGGATTATAGCAGGCTCTAACTGGTCTGTCAGATCTTAAGAACGGACCTAATTTGTTAACTGTCTTTCAAAATGAAATACAAAAACTTCTCGACAGTTCTGAAGTCACGGGTCTCAAATCTTCGCTCTCGAGCGATTGAATTACTAATATTTGCGCATTTTAAGACCAGTATCGTATTAACTAAACACGGCTTCGGTGCGATAGCTATGACCAGCTTTAAAAAGATAATTATGACTTAATTCACTGGTGACTACTGATCTATAAATCACAATTGGGAACTAGAAATACGTCGACAATGCCGCTGCACCTTGTCCATAGGCTTACTTCTAAGGAAAGAATCACATGTGCGAAACAATTTTGCAAGGAGAGACGGTTATCATCAATCTAAAGCCCTCCATCTCGTTTCTTTAAGTTTTCGGAATGCCTAAACAGTAAAGACGCTTTTCGGGCATGCAGCATTATTAGCCTAGCAAGCAAATTACTGGTGACGAGATCGGCACACGATCAACCCTCGATTGTTGTTCCATGTTTTAAAGCGGATCTCTGACACCTTTTCGACCATTCCCGATCAAATATCCCACCGAGTTTTAATTAGAAGATCATACATAATTAAAACTATATATCGTCTATACAGTATACTTAGCGTATACGCATGGGCGAGTGAAATATCTTAAAAACGTTCCCGAAATATATTTTCTGGAAACCGTTCCATCACTTGAAACGTATTTGTGTTAGCGCAAAAACGCAAGTCGGAGCTTCTGGTAGTGCTCTGGGCTTCCGCTAGCTCCGCTTCCATCGCATGAAATCTTCTACCCAACAACGTCTAAAATAACGAAGATAAAGATGAGTCGGCAGCGAGAAACACTGGATACTCGGTCTGATATACCTATTTAATCATCCTAGATATACAGGCTTGCCTCAGGCACTCCAGATCGCGCTCGAGACGCTTTCTAGAGAAGTTGGCTTGACGAACGAAATCTAAAAAAGCGTAAAATTCAACCGTTTGTGCTGGATTATTTTTAAAATTCGCCAGTGTCACACTCGATCTACTAGACCAAACATTTCGAAATTCACACCCAATAAAAGTCCACAACGACCTCACTAAGTTTGAGTGTGGATTTCGAAATGTTTTGTCTAGTAAATCGAGTGTGATATAAATTAATTTACAACACTGGATTGAAGCTGTACTCCAATCGCCGATCTCGAGCAGTCGCTCGAGCGAGTCGACCAAATTCAGATCTATGATCAGTACTCGTAAATAGCTATTTACCCTAGGGTAGGACACTGCACCAATATGTCCATAACTAATCTTTCCCAAGCTCATGAGCTGTAAAATAAGCATTGTAAATATCCCTGTTGGACGGGATTGCATCGAAAAACTACTCTACTGCTTATCAGACTACCCTACTACGTTGACGACACTGATTACCCTACTACTCTGAGTACTCTGAGTACCCTAATACTCTGAGTACCCTACTACTCTGAGAACCCTACTGCTCTGAGTACTCTGAGTACCCTATTACTCTGAGTACTCTCTGAGTACCCTACTACACTGAGTACTCAGAGTACTCTGAGTACCTTATTACACGGAGTACAGGTGAGTACCCTATTTCATTGAGTATACTAAGTGTAATAGGTAATAGCGAGTATACTCAGTTGCACCAATTGAAGTATTCTGTAATAGGTAATAGGTACCGTTCCAAGTAATAGGTACTCGGTAATAGGGTGAGAAAACAGTCTATTACCAAATCCTGCTCCCAGACTGCGCTGAACTTTCCACCGACGACATCCCCCCCGGGGCCGCTCATGGCTCGATGTTGGAGGATCATCCACGAGACCCAACCACCCCCAGTCTGGTCTCGCAGCTCCTGCCCAGCATGTCGTCGCAGAGTCTAGACCGTCAATGTAGCAGAAAGTGCAGCCACCTTTTTGTGATCCCAGGGGAGCCGGACCGAGGTGGTCGCCGCCCCAGCAAGCACACGGCATAGCCTACGGAAATCCCGACCAAGTCGTTTCCAGTACCGACCCCGCAAGCGCCGCCCCGACCCAGAGCAGAGCGGTCGACCAGCCAAGACACCTCTATATTCCGGTCCCCAGGTTCCGGGACATATCCTTTTCAATCAGCAACGCTTTAAAATCTCTGCAGATAGCGGGCCACGGCGATAAGTATTTCCACGCGTGCCGTGGCGCCTTCAACTGAGTCGCCGACCAGTGGGGGGTTACGGAAGATCAGAGGAAACTATGCATGCCCTATTGTTTTACGGAGGACGCAAGCCGTATGTTCTGTTCGAGAGGATCTCGAACGCGCTGTCGCGGGCCTCAAGCAGCGAGTGGTGGGCTAGCATGCATCAGCAAGTTTAGAATGAGAATCAGGCGCTGTCGGTACGCCTGGATTACCTCAATCTCTCCAAGCGTCCAGACGAGACTATGCGCAGCTACGCCGAACGGGCCTGGCGCTTGGGGAAAAGATTATCTGAGACTCTCTCACAAGGCTCAGGTCAAGCCACAAGTTATCAAAGGGCTTCCAGCCAAGCTCCAGGCAGCTGCCGTCCTCTCCCATTCACAGCCGTTTGATGCCATGGTGAGCACCATTGAGAAAGTCATCGCGGCTAATGCGCACGAGAGCGCAGGTGTCCATCGAGGGTCCCGCGGCCGCGAGTTCCTCCAGTTGGTGGACGAGGAGGACGCTGAGGAGTTATACGAACTCCATGATCAGCAACGCCAGCGCTCGGAGCTGACTAAGGAACCCAGGACCTGGACGCAGCAAGGCACCTGTACGATGGACAGCCCTATGGGTCCCCGCAACGACGTTTTGCTGTTCGGGTTTACGCCGCCAAACCTGCCTCAGGTGCTGCATGGTGGGTCACCTGGCCAGTTTCGGCGGGGTCGTATGCGAGCGGGATCGCCAGACCAGCCCGTCCGAACGACCGTCCAGCCACAAGAATCTGCCAACTATAAAATCCTCAAAAACTAGTCCGGAAGGCCCTCACCCACCCAAACCGGAGCCACACGTCCCACGCAGCCCCAAGTATCATACCGCTGCCGTCAAGAGAATACCAGCACCCACGGCCATCCAGAAGGCCACAGAGGGTGCCCTCGTTTGCCAAGGCATCACCAGCCGGCAGACAGCGACCTTAAGAGCTTCCCAAGACAACCGGCGCCGCGTCCCTGTTCCCTCCTCCCGGAAATTCAAGAAGATGGTCCGGATTGTCGCACCAGCGCTCCTCCACTCCGATGTGGTCGGCGCTCTATACAAGCCGGGCCCTAAAATTACTTCGAAGTACGTAGCTACAAGTACGTCTAAGAGTGCCCTAAACATAATTCTTCCTATACAGATGAGTCATGCCTCTACATCTATGATCATCACTGTGATGTTTGGCACGAAAAAGGCAGTCTCTTAACACCCGAACTGCCTTTGTGGTGCGAACATCTAGCCAGAGAGGAACGAGGAGCCAACTACAAGGAGTATGTCGACTTCGACGAAGACGTAGACTTCGCGGCGCCGCACCAGCACCTAAGATATGCCTGTGAGTTATACTTTGGAAACTACAAGCAACTAGCTATAATAAACTCTGGGGCATGGTCGCCCTGGATGCCACATGAACTTTATCTGAAGTATGACGAAGGCCCCCTGCAACCTTGTGCAGGTTCCAATGGTGCCGATGGCAATACTTTAGAAGTACTTGGCGAAATCCGCACTCGCTTCACTTTATGGGGAAGATATTTTCTCATCAGAGTGAAGGTGCTGCGATGTTTACCATCAGGACTACTCCTCGGCAGAAAATTTCTGATCGCAGTGAAGCTAACCCTAGATCCCTCAACGGGCCTGGGCATATTAAGGAGGCGCATAGACGCCCGGGCATATTCAGGAGGCGCATAGACGGACAGACTCGTAATTTTTTCAGGGCAAATCCTGACACCTGCCGAGGATGTGCTCGATATAGCCGATAATACAGACCCGTACACCCCCCCTCACCAAGAGTACAGCAGATCTAGACCCCTTTGTTACTGCGATCAATGACATGAAGTTTCCCGGGATCCATAGCGCCGACGTGCGATCAGATATAAGAGCCCTTTTGCTTGAATATAGCGGGCATTTAGGGGCGTGGGTCTGATCCCAGACGAGGAATTTAAGATCAACCTCAAACCTGACACTGATAGCATGCGTCTTAGTCAAAAAAAGACGCAGGAAGACTCCTAGGGAAGAGGAAATAGAGCAAAAGCATTTTAAGAAACACCTAGAAGCTGGGATCGTGGAAGAAAGCGAGTCGCCGATAGGGGTGAACTATGTGTTTGCTCCAAAGAAAACACTTGACGCCCAAGGCCGACCAGAAATAAGCACTACCAGCGACTTCCGAAGTCGCTGGTAGTGCGTATTTCT
>JAULCF010251109.1:0-12058 GCA_032361265.1 Devaleraea mollis | reverse complement strand
GTAAAAAAGAAAAGGAAATTGCGACGTATGAAACGACACGTGACCACAGAGTACGCCGTGGCTTAATTATGTAATGATATTCGCATTTGATTCTGGGGCATCGTTTGTCTGTGGCGTAAGATGAAGTAATTACAATGTGTTTACAAAAACAACTTTCCTCAAAAAAAAGACTAATCAATGAATTCCACGGTTAATTTTACTGTACGGGTGATGCTATTGGTGTTGCGCGTTTGCAACCTGGGTATGTTACGGTGTCAGGCTTGGCCTATGAACAGGAATGTCCCTGACTTGCGATTTTTTTGGCAACCGTCCTGTGTTTGTTAACATACGCTACACTTTTTTTAGAAATCGTTGGCCACTTGCGTTTGTTTAAAAAAACTGTTGGGTTTTGTCGCTCTAATGAAGCCCAAGCCCAGTCGGCGCAACAAGAATTTATGAACCTCAAGAAGCTGCCTTACGAAACAATGAGAGAATATGCTGACCGTGGATGGCGACTGGCCAGATGCTTATCTGAACTACCTACCGAAGTTCAGGTGAAGCCGCAGATCATTATGAGATTACCGCCTAAGCTCAAAACGGCTGCTCTATTAGCACAATCTTTGTCTGTTGATAATGTGATCTCGACCATTGAGCAAATTATTGCAAACGAGCAATCCCAACCTCAGCTCAGGACACCTCGGTCTAGAGAACCTCTGCAGTTAGTAGACGAGCAGGCAGCGGAAGAATTAGCAGTACTTCATGAGAAACAACGACAGATCTATGATGACACCAAAGTACATAGGGTATGGACTCAGCAAGGAGTCCATACTAGGTACTCAAGAGAGCCCGATGGGACCCAGGGATGATATACTACTTTTTGGTTTTTCTGCCGCAAAGCCGTGCTTCCGCTGCAAATTTATGGTCATCTAGTGAGCTTTTGGGGGATAGTTTGTGAAAGAGGCCGGCAGGAAAAAGGCAGCGCCCCTCCTCCAAGCTGTAAGCAACCGTCTGGCGGCCCACGCCCAAAGAACTTTTGAGCGGGGACCCACCTCGACAAAATAAGGAGCCAACAGACCGAGATTTTAAGAGGGAGCCTATCTCAACTGCCAATAAGCAACCGCTTCCTACAGCCATCCAGCAGGCCGCGGCAGGCGAATAAATAAGTACGGACAAATATGCCAGAAAAAAAACAAAGAAAACAGTTTCTCAAGACGTTCGACGCCTCACCAAGACGCCGACAAAATTCTTCATCCGCTCCTGCTAAAAAGGTTAAAATAACTGCACCGAAGCTCTTACATTCAAATGCAGCTAAGAATATAACAAGTCAAAACCGTCTTTTGCCAAAACCAAAAGATCAAGAAATATATTCCTACATCAACGAGCCTTGCCTGAATGTACTCGACCACCATTGCGATATATGTCAGGACGAAGGTAGCCTCTGAGACCCAAAACTACCAAGATGGTGTGAGCACTTGAAAAAAAGGGGTGCAAACCATGAGGGGTACGGAGATTTTGACGAGGACGCAGACTCTTCCGCATCTACCGAGCACCTAAGATATGCTTGCGAACTTTATTTCGGTAACACTAAGGAACTAGCTATTATAGACTCCGGAGCGTGGTCGCCCTGGATGTCTCATAGGCTTTATATCAAATATGTTCAAGGTAGTCTACAGTCTTGAACCGGCGCTAACGGTGCTGATGGCCGCTCACTTGACGTAATCGGTGAGGGTTTAACAAGATTCGTGATGTAGGGCCGCTCTTTTCTCGCGCGAGTGAAGGTAATATGGCATTTGACTTCAGGGGTTATTCTGGGCAGAACGTTCTTGATAGCAGTCAAGTTAAATTTAGATCCATCAACGGGCCTCGGCAGTTTCAGGAGGCACATTGACGGAAAAATCAAGCAATTTTCAAGAAAAATCTTGACCCCTGCTGAAGATCTTCAGCAAATCATGGATAGTAACGGCAGCCGTTACGAAACGTCGATCACCAGTCAGATCTAGACCCCATCATAACTGAGATCAAAAGTATGACCTTCCTAGGGATCCAAAGCCCAGACTTGCGATCAGATATGAAGGCCGTTCTTCTTGAATATTCAGGGCATTTTAGAGGCGTGGGTCTGATCGCAGATGAAGAGTTTAAGATCAACATCAAGCCAGATACAGATATAATGAGGCTTAGTCAGAAAAGACGGCGTAAATCCTCCGAAGAAGAAGAGATAGAGCATGAGCAGTTCAAAAAACACCAGAAGGCAGACATAATAGAGAAAAGTGAGTCTCCAATAGGTGTTAACAACGTATTTGTTCCCAAGAAAACACTACATGCTCAAGGTCGTCCAGAAATAAGAACAGCAAGCAACTTTAGACCAATTAATGCAGCCACCATAAGAGACTCATACCCTCTTGAGGATATGAATAAGATAGTAAAATGGCTCTCAAAAAGAAAGGTATTTTCTTCAATGGACATGAGAGATGGCTACAGGGGTGTAGCTCTACGACCATCAGACAGATACCTAACGGCGGTTAAAACGTCAATGGGACCGACGAAGTTTACTACAATGACGATGGGATTATGAAATGCCCTTCCTACCAGAGGATTATCGAAAAAACTCTAAGAAAATTCGTATGGCTAAACGCAGAGGAATGCCAAGGCGACGTATCATTAGCCACAGCGGGAAGGAGAGAACAGAGGCTTTAAGAAGACATATTTGAACTTCTTTGGAAGGAAAACTTGAGAATGAAGCTGAGCAAGTGCAGCTTTGGAGTAGCAAAGATGGAAGGATTGGGATATGAAATCGGCTTTAACCACATCCTGCCGAAAACTTCCCACAGGCAAGCAATGGAAAAATATAGAGCATCAACCAACGGCAGCAAATTATTATCCTTTTTGGGAATAGTACAATTTTTCGCACGCCACATCGAATGCGCCGCCGATCGCTGGGATCCCCTATATAACATGCTAAAAAGGTACTGCCTGGAACAAAAAAACCAAAGGACAAAAGATCCACATCTTCGGCTGGAAGGAGAAATGGAGAAAAATTCAGAAGGGCGCGTATATAGATCTCAAAGCAGAATTAGCTAACCCCACACTATTAGTGGCCTGCGAGTATGGAAAGCGAAAAAGGCTGATTATAGACGCATCGGGAGTAGGATATGGCGCAGTTTTACTCCAAGAACGAAGTCCAGACGACTTTAGGCAGGTGATGTTTTTATCTCGCAAATTTAAGGGCCCAGAGACTAAATATACTGCTACAGAAAATGAAGATGGGGCTATAATATTCGCATTACGCACTCCGACCAACTCCGAGCTTACCTTGATGGGGAAAGGTTCGAAATATTTACTGATCATATGGAATTTAAGTGGCTTTTATACATGCCGAACCCACGCCCAAGACTAAGATGGTTACTAGAGTTACCGGACTTTGACCTTTCGGTCAATTATGCTCCAGGAAATAGTGATATGCTCACAGTCCCCGATGCACTTGGCATATATAGCTTCAACCACAGCACATTTTTTGCACTAGATGTCTAGAGGTCGTAGACGAGATAGAGGAGGGAGAGTGGGGGTGGAAAACATGATCAAAGCTCAGACTAAGGAGTGGGGAGACGTAGAGAAAAAGGCAGCCTCGGAAAAACAATTGCTCGTGAAAGAGAAGGGAATATTAGTTCTAGTAACTAAATTGGGCCACGAATAGTAATATCTAAGAAGCTGAGGCAAGAATCTCCGATGAGAGTCCACGGAAACGCCGATGTTGGACATTTTGGACTTACAAGATCTGCACTAAGATTGATCTCTAAATTCTTTTGGAAAGGATGGCGAGAGGATCTAGAAAAATCGTTAAAATGTTTACAATGCGAGATGCTAAGACTAGGGATATTCAAGCCACCCACTCAGGCTCTACTCAAAGTCTACTAAGTGAGCCGCCGCTTTGAGATGGTCGCTATGGATACAATAGGGATCAGCCCAGAGTCCGACGGCTTCAAAACATTGCTAGTCATTGGAGATTGCCTTGCAAGGTTCATGATCAGTGTTCCAATCAAAAATGAGGAGGCAAAAAGAGTAGCAAAGGCGTTGTTTGGGAAATGGATCTCTATCTTCGGACCACCAGAACAATTGCTTAACGATAGGGGTAAACAAAATGTGGGAGGAGTGATAACTAATTTATACAGGCTCATTTTCACAAAAAAGGTCAACACTACGAGTCACTACCCACAGACAGATGGCCAATTAGAGAGGTACAATAAGACCTTAGTGGATATTCTACAGAAGGAATTAATTGGTGAAGAGCAGTGGAGCGACCTAGTGCCTTTGGTCACTTTTCAGTACAACACATTGCAGCATAGAGCTACTCTCAAAACCCCGTACGAAGCCATGTTCGGAGCACAGACATTCGGGATAGATCACAGCATGTTAACGACCTACCACACTGATGAGATAGCAGGATCTAAGCCACTCGCATATCGACTGAGGGAAATGCACTCCGAGTTATTTTCTATAAGCAAAAAGCAAAACGTAAAACACTATAGCAAGGCAGTGGCATTGCAGAGCTACGAGGTGGGAGAAAATGTCTACGTTTTTAATATAATGGGACTGACGTGCCAACGTCGGAAGATACGTCCACCATGGTTCGGACCCTACAAGATCATCGAAAAATTATTAGGCCTAGGCTATATTATCAAAGGTGTGGTAAATGGGGCAGTGGCCAGAACCCATGTGAATAGACTAAGGCGATCCAGTACTATGCAGGCCGAAAGCGAAGACCCGATGGAGGGAATGTTCCCAGATTTCTTCAGGATCTTAAGAGGTCAATTAGATTCAAGAGGCAGCGGGGGAGAGAGAAAATTTAAGATAAGGTCGGTAAGGAGGAACTGCTACGTATGGATCCCGGAAGAAGAGGTCCCGGAAGTGGTTATAGCCGCTTATGATTTCAGAAAGTCGGGCCGCAAAGCGCGATCATAGAGCTGATCAAGAGCCACTTGTCCAAACCCAGATCGTAACTTTTTTTGGTGTACTTAGAAGTGGAAATTATGTCGGGAATATCCTAATTGCTTCTGCGTACACCTAAAGAGTTCCAGGATGGATAGAGAGTTCCAGTAACAAGGCTTATGATAAGCAAAATATACGGATAATAAGATCCTGAGAACCATCCATTACCATCGTGATTGAAACCTCGACGCGTACAGTACCAAATACCCGAAGAACCCCAAATCGCTTTTGCGTATCCCTGGTGGAAATCATACTGTACTAAGTGTCTGAAGAACCCTAATTTTCTACGTACACTTGGTGAGAGAAAGGAGGACAAGTCACGTGGCATATGACAAGCAGCTGTATAGATATTTAGTTGCCTGAGAGCCACTCGTTTGGTTTGTGGGTATACGCGGAAAAAGGTCCCGAAATCAAGGAAAAGAAGAACGGCGCTCTGCAACAAGCAACGGTACAGATATTCCACTTTCCTAAGAGCCACTAATTTGCATCCAGATTGGAATCACGTGTCATACTGTAACAAGGGTGGCTTTATAGGAATTACCGATAAGTCTTCAAGGAAAAGAAAGTAGTTTTCACCCTGGATTTGTGATCACTTATCATACTTAGGGACTACAAAATAATCTCAGCGACTCCACTCCAAGGGCGCACTGGGAGGAATATAAGTCGGAACATCCAGATAGGGCGGAAGGAAGCCTCAAAGAGGATGCCTCCAGAGCGACAAAGATGGATTCAAGGCAAAGCTCCTCTAGGTAACATAGAAAGACTAGAAGGCACAGTTAGGATGATTAGCAGCCTAGAGCTCTATAGTATATATAGCCGCGGTTCGCGAACTAGTCTGTTTATCTGGCTGAGTGAAACAGCGATAAAAGAGCTTTCGTTCAACTTGTTTAGTTTTGAGTTAGACTTCGCTATGAGTGTGAGCCCGGAGCTATTATCCTAGAGTTGTTGAGGCGAAGATAGTTGATAGTAGATTAAGACTAGCTTACTTAGTCGGCTGGGCCAGTAGCAGGGATGCGATAGTCGCGGTGGGCTCTATCGTTGACCTTATAAGCTTCGGCTTTAGATATCTATGACATCGTTTAAAACAAGGTTAAAACTGTGACTGCTAGTCAGAATTAGTTAATTATGGCTTGTGTTTGGCTGATACAATTCAACTTATAAAAAAGCACTCCATGGATTCATGCACAGCGCACTTTGTAAGTGACCTTTTCTAAACCTTTACTAAACCTTTACCAATCCTTTGCCTTTACTTCGTTGTAAAGGTAAATCACCTTTACAATCTCGTTCGTAAAGGTACATGAACTTTACCTTGATCCAACGTCTTCGTTGGTAAACTAAAGGTAAAGTAAAAGTAGAGCAAATGTAAAACGCGAAAAAAGGTAAAGGTTTTTACTAAAGAAGCAAATAAAATCCCAACGCTGGTTGTTTTTTTGTTTGGTTTTAGGGAACTCCTCCTCACTAATGTGTGTACCAATTTACGGTCCAGATACTTCTTGGTTTCCTCAATACTTCAACCAGCATGTAGGTTTTCACACTGTACATAACACAGCCACTAATGCTGCGAATTGGATGCGTGGTGCTATTCCTGAATTCAGTCGCCAAATATCCCCACTCAACGACTTTCTAAAGCACTGCGCTGCGCTTGTGGTTCAAAAAAAAAGCACAGTTGAAGTCAGTTTTATTTGAAAAGAGCTAGCAAGATGACTTCCAAACCGCAGATGATACCTTATTATCAGAAGGGGAGGATAAGGACTCAGTCCTTATATACTATCCCTAATCTAAATTCACTTATAAATTCCTAAGTGAATTCCTAAAGACTAAAGTCACTGAGAGAAAGTATGATGACGACCTTATATCAGCAAAACGAAAATTGACCAACGAAAGAGAAAGTATGATATACACCCCATTTTTTGATTTTGTGTTCTTATGGAGGGAAAACAATGTTGCGCATAGCATTTTGTAAAGGAATTCTTCCCACTCTTTTGGTTAAAAACTCGCCAATTGCTCTTTTGTTGGCACTAAGCTGATTCTGATCACCTTTTTGCTGATCTGATGTTGGATGTAGTGATGTCTCACTTTGTTATATAACAAAGGTGCATTTTACATAGCCAAAAGCTATGGGCCCTCAAAACGTAAAAAACACATGGATATCCACTAAAATGTGCAGATCGTTAGCTTCATTTTTGATGATGATGCCGTCGTGATACTTAGTTGACGGTTTGTCACTTATCACCAATGTTGACCAATGTTGCCGTTCTTTTTTTCATTGGGATGTGTAGCTCATCAGCTAGATTCGACATCCACGTCAGGTTGCGTGCTCCTGTGTCCGCGGATACGTATACAGCTTATGTGGAGGAATGGGTCTGCACTCCTTGCAGCCCTGCTCCCCACATTAGCAATTGTCCCAGAGAAGTAATCAAATTTCCAGATACCGACTTACGCGTATCCTTACACGCCGCATAGTCACTGTCAGTATAGCACGTAATTTCAAGCGGACCCTTCTTATCATATATGTGTCCGTCGTCTGCCCTTGTGGACAAATATCGATATATCGGTTTTAGTGCGTCCACATGCCTTTGAAACGGGTTGTGTAAGTGACGACCCAATAGCCCTATTGTGGGCAATACCGAGATGCGTCGTGTCAGTCACAAACCTCAGTGATACTACATAAATCATGTATTGTTTGTTGTCTATGACGGGCTCTTCCTCTTTTCTTGCTGCTAGATCAGCATTGATGACATATGGCACACATGTTGGATTTGCACCGTCCAGCCCTTTTTCTTGTAGAATATTTTAAATACTTTTTGGAGTTGATAATTTGATTCCACCCGATTGAAATTTAGAGATTTTCAGTCCTACGTGTTGAAAAGATTGCGGTGGCCTGTGTTCTTTTCTAGCTGTTTTTTCAATATCCTGTCCATGGTCTAGTTTTTGTGAAGTGACCTGCCATGCTTCAATAAAGGGTTTTGCCAAGTTGTCCAGATCCGTGTCAGTTGGAGCGGACATGAAAAAATCGTCATTGTCAGCCTCCATAGGGCCACACCATTTGGTGTTTTGATCCAGAACATGCTTGGTTCAGCTATGACCTTCGTCCAGCCCCAGTTTTTGAGCCAATAGTCTCTCCATGAGTCCCAATTTTGATTGGCTGGTTTTTCGCCAGGCATGGCCCGCCTTAAAAGGCATACTTTGCCTGGGGCCGCTATTGTTCCATTTGATCGTTTCTGTTGAACCATGGCCACTCTTATGTTTGGATCATTGGAAGATCTCATGTAGGCACCCGGGACATCCAGGGACATGAAGGAATGTCCTTCGGCAACCCCGGCCAGTATGAGAAGACGGCGTCCAGACTGGAACGGCATATGAGATGCCGTCGTGGTTTCGCCGAAGTCAATTCCTGGACGCATACGATCTCCACGAATTGCCAATCTGGCCTTGTGTCTCTCGAGTCCGCCATACTGATTGGTTTTGGCTTTGTACGTAATAACGTATGGTATTGGCTTGTCGTTTGGCAATACATCTACGTAATCATACCTATGGAGCCCGTCTGGCCCGTGCCTATCCAATTCCTCATCATGCGCCTTGGCGTATGAGAGAAAGTCTGGTCGCGCTTTTAAAAGCGCGACCCGCCATTGCGTCCTCCAGCGTTTTTTGGGGCGGCGGCGGTGGACACGTAACCTTCGGGTGTATTTTGGCCACGAAAGCTTTAACTGTGTGCGCCACACGTTCAGCATCGATCTCGCCCTTAACGTCTCTTCTAAAGATTTGGTAAGTGTCCATCGGAAGACACCTGATGTAACTGGCTGGAACTGCTCTATCATGGAGCTTTTTCTTGAATTTCATTGTGTCAATGATGAACCCCGGCTGCCCGTAAGGCAGAAACGAGTGTTGCCCCCCGAGTTCATCAATATGGCTCCCATGCAGCTGCATGGAGATGTGCGGAGATGGAGTGATGTGTCCGTCTTGTTAGATTGGAAGATAGTTGGCCTTGTCAATCGCATCAAGGGCCGCCAACGACTAATAGCCTTTTCTGTTGAGTGGCGGTGGCGCTTCGTTGAGGGCTGTTTCTGCGGGGGCGAAGACTGATTCGAATCGACGCTCTACAATTGCATTTCATTGTGAGGACCCAGGTGCAGTCTTTGTGTGTGCAATTCCATGCTCTGCTAGGAAGTCTTTTACTTTCTGAGAGTCTTGTTCCCCCGCCCGATCAGTGTGCAGGAGTTTTGCTGCGCGGACACAGAGGACCTGGAGTCTGGCCAAGGCCTTGATGATGACGCCAGCCGCCCCTCCTTTTGTTTTCATAATTGCTGAAAAGTAACCGGTTCCTGCATCTGCGATGAGTTAGAGAAATGTATTGCCGTAGACGTCTGCCTGTGCTATTGGCCCTGTGTTGTCGGATGAGACTGCTTCTAAGGGAGCGCACCTTTTGTTGCTTGTATTTGAGAATGGCTGTCGTCTTTATTTGCTTAATATGCATACATCGCACGATCGTGCAATGTCGACATTTGGTCGTCATCGTTTGCTTTTTTGCGGATGAGATTAATTGCATCCGGATACGTTTTCTGAAACCAGGCAAGCTTATCGAAACTCGAGTGATTCATAGTATTATGTAGAGTGAGGTCCTTGACTATTGGAGCGCTTGCTGGGGCGACTAACTCTATTTTGTTTTCGTGCGCCTTGTTTTCTTCCATCCCATACAGGTTGTCCTGGCCGCGGACTCCAATGAAGTGTGCGTTTGGTGGAGCTACGGAGGGGTCCAGTAAGTAGCACGCCTTTTTTGTGAAGATTATATTGTGTTTTATTGCTAAATGCCCCACGCTTATGAGGTTTTGATTAAAATCAGGGGCTGACAACGCCGGTAGATAGATAGGGTTGCTTGTATTAGTTAGGTTGAGATTTCCACTTGACTGTGTAAACAAACTTTTGCCATTTGCCGTTGTGATGGGTGTTTTGTGTCTTCGTGGATTTGTTAGTTAGTCGTCCCTAGTTACGAATGTAGTGCTAGCGCCAGAGTCCGAAATGGGCGCTCCGCGTAGACTAGTATTATAAGCGGTGGCAGCAAGATTCACACAAGAAGGAGTGCCGGTCCCGTTTACTGACATGTTGCGTAGGGCGTGAGCTAATTCCATTAAACCAGCCGCTTGTTCTGTTTCGTTTTCATTTTCCATGATTGCGTCGATCTCCGCCATGTCTGGTGCCGCTGTCGGTGCCTTATGTTTTAGCGTAAACTTTGTTTAGGGCCTCGGATGCGGCCAGACTGGTTTGGAGGACGGTTGTGCTTGATTTTCCTTGTTTATGCCCATTGCCCTTGTTGCGAGACTTGTAATAATGCACAGGAAATCCGGCTTGTCTTGTGCGTTGATGGGGTTTGTAAAGCAATCAGCCCACGAGTGGCCGTTGCTGTTGATGTGCGGCACCCCACATGGTTTTTTTCGTTCGGCTGCCCGCGCTGTAGATTTTTACCGCCCGCGGCTGTATTAATTTTTTTCGTACGCTACTTGGGCGTAATCCCTTTTGTTGCAGCGTTTAGAAAACTCTCTTGTAGTTTTTTACCTACTTGAAAGCAATCTAGATGAATGGCTTGTTCGCGCGAGCGCCACTTGTCGCATAGCCAAAATACTTATTTTTTCTGTTCCTCCGTGAGATTGTCCAGAAGGCGCGTCATGTATGCTGGCGCGTTTGTTTCTGGGTGCTCACGCTTAGGATCTATGAATATGAGTTTGGCTTGTAGGGACTTCATGCCGCTTACATAGGTTTTCATGTTTGATGAGTCAATTGTTTTTACCCTGTCCAGTATTTCAACCCTTTGTTCGTTTTTTGGGGGTCTGTAGGTCTGTATGCAGACGTATGTTTCGTAAGTGTCTGTTTTGACCATAAATGGACGAATAATTTCGTGCACAGTGTGTGTCATTAGCATGTTTACATTTTTTGAATCATTTGCGGCTAACTTATCACTTGCCCCTGGAGCGTTGAGTAGTGCGTTAGCGCATTTCTGCTTTTTGCACACATCTGTGATGCTGTAGATCCACACTGAGTAGTTTTTTAGCTCTTCATCCAACTCAGGCATATCCTTGATGAATTTCTTAAACCAAACCTCATTCAGTTTCTTTGCGAGCTCATTTGCTGAAGCTCTGTCTGACAAATTATTCGCAATTTGGGCTGCCGTCCTGGTTACTTAGCGCTCAGCCATTTGTGGCTGGACGGCCGGATCCTCACCAGTCACCGGGCACCGCGTCTGGTGCGCTCGTTTCTGCAATTTTGGCAGCCACCTGCTGTTTGACTAGAATATCACCTTTATTCTTTTTATGCTCATAACCTTTTAGGGTGATAGCCCGATCAATACATTTTTATCAGAAGGGGATGATAAGGAGTCAGTCCTTATGTACTATCTCTAATCTGAATTCACTTTTAAATTCCTAGGTGAATTCCTAAAGACTAAAGTCACTAAGAGAAAGTATGAAAATATCAACGCGTGCTGTGTGGTCATCTCGATACTGAAAAAGTGCTCTGTCTTTTTTCTGGTGCGTCTGATTTGCACTGGGCTGGTGTTTTAACTCGGATCTTTAAAAAAGATTGTGAATTGCCTGTTGAAGATCAAAATCACGATCCCCTAGGTTTTGTTTCAGGTTCGTTCAAAGGAGCGCTCCGTGATTATTCAACATTTGAGAAGGAAGGTTTCGCTATCATCCAATCCATGGAGCGTCTTCAGCACTTGACTTTGACAGGCGAGGTGGGGATAATCACCGACCATGCGACTTTGGTATTTAAATTAATCCATATTCGCTTAATCCGCACTTCGGGAAGCAGCAGTTAGCTAAATTTTATCGGTGGGCTATCAAGCTTTCCGTCTATGAATATAGTTGCATCCACTGTCCCGGTGAGCGCAATGTGTGGGCCGATTTGATGACCCGTTGGGGGCGCCTTACTCTAAAATACGGCGCATCATCACGGCTCCTATCCAATCGGAACATCTAGATGAAGAGCTAATCACTCTTCTTCGAGATGTGCGAGCTGCCCAGAAAGGCTTCATTGGCAGGGCTACACCATCCGCAAGCTTCGTGGCTGCGTCTCGCGCAGGCACGAAGTCCTTTGCCGCAGA
>JAULCF010249998.1:0-12059 GCA_032361265.1 Devaleraea mollis | reverse complement strand
GGTTCAAATGGTTGTACCTCTGAGACAACCTTTAATCTAACACAAGATGCAAGTACGCCAACGGCAATTATCGTATCGGATGTATTAGAATTAACTTGTGATACATTATCAGCAAACTTAGATGCCAGTGGCTCAACTGCTCAGGGTACGATTACTTATAACTGGTCGACAGGTGCTACGTCAAGTTCTATTTCGGTTACGACTGCAGATACTTATACGGTAACCATAACGGATAATGATAATGGATGTACAGCTACAGAATCTGTTACAATAACTGAAAATGTATCTGTACCGGTCGCTAATCTAGATGAAGAAAGTACAAGCGTTAATACTGATATTATTGGAGCAACAGTAGCTACTAATGATGTACTTAGTGCAGGATGCGGAAATACGTTCAATAATATTTGTACAACGTGTACTAGTCCTTCGAATGGATTTGTAACATTCAATAGTGATGGAAGTTATGATTACTCTCCAAGTTTAGATTTTGTAGGACAGGATACGTTTATTTATGAACTTTGTGATGTGTTTTCAAATTGTGATACTGCAATGGTCATTATTTCTATAAACTCAACGAATACTACGAGTGCTAAAGATGATTATATCAACACACCATATAATGCTCCAATTATCTCAAGCGTTTTAGCTAATGATAACGATCTTGAAAAAAATGCTCAGACTGTAACTAGTCTTATGGTAGATACAGATGGAGATGGTATTCCTGATCAAGTCGAATCAGTTTCTAATTCAGTAATTGTAGGTGGGATAAATAAAGACGGTACTCCAAATCTTGATGCAGGATTATTAATCCAAAATGGAGATGGTTCTTATACCTTTTTATCTACAGAAGGATTTGTTGGTGAGGTAGTTTATCAATACACCCTTTGTGATAACAATGTACTTCAAGAATGTGATTCTGCTAATGTTCATATCAACGTGATGCCTCAGTCTACTTCTTCTATTTCTAATCTTGTGGCAAACCCTGATATCTATACTACAGAACAAGGCGTAACTTCTACAGGGGCAATATTTAATAATGATCAAAATCCAGATGGTGGAAGTTTCAATGTAACTAGTGGAACCATAGATACAGATGGAAATGGTTTTACAGACAGTCCTTTGGTATTAAATATTGCCACGACTATAGCTGGGAAAGACGAGGATGGAAATCCTGTTGCTAATGCAGGAACATTAGAAATAAATGATGATGGAACTTATACCTTTATTCCTGAACCTTCTTTCATCGGAACAGTAAAAGCAAAATACACCATCACTGATGAGGAAGGAGATGTCGATGAGACTTTTATTAAAGTCGAAGTATTATCAGATATAAGTAATCAAGTATTTGCTGTTGATGATTCTGGATTGACAGATGTTGGAACACCAATCTTAGGTAATGTTATGAATAACGATACAGATCCAGAAGGTGATGGTTTTAGTTTGACTACTTTAATTGTTGACTCAAACGGTGATGGATTGACTAACCTAAATTTAAGTTTAACGATCAATGGATTAACAGTGATGACAGTGGGAGGGATAGATACTCTTGGAAATCCTGTCCCACTTGCAGGAACATTGATCATGGATAATACTGGTGAATATACCTTTACACCTCTCTTAGGGTTTGTCGGTAACGTCAATATATTCTACTCAATTTGTGATGCTCAATTTCCTGCAGCCTGTGATGATGGAATGCTTGAAATTACTGTTCTAAATGTACAAAGAGATTATGGAGATGCTCCTGCGATGTATCCAGATGCATGGCATAGATCAATTGTTGATAGTAACTCAGATGGTATTTTAGATGGCGTAAATGATGTATGGTTAGGTACCAACACTGACTTTGAAATTGCTCAAGCAATAAGTGGAGCTGCTGATGCTGATAATTATGATGATGGGATGACTACAGGAACTGATCCAGGTGATTTCCCTGAGGGAGTATCACCATCTACCGCATACGATGTAGACCTTACCATTAACTCTAATAGCACAGATTCTGTATATTATGGTATGTGGATCGACTGGAATGAAGACGGCACTTACGACGATTTTTATTCAGGATTGAAGGAGACTTCAGGACTTTCTGTAGAAACAGTTACCATTAATACGCCTGCAAGTTATGCTGGTTCTGTTGTGAATGTAAGATTAAGAGTTGACGATAATGAATTAGTAGCTGCTGATTTTGATGGTGGTAAAACGAATGGAGAAGTAGAAGATTATCAGGTGTCAGTAGTCTTACCAGTTGAAATTAGCTCTTTTGATGGACGGGCAGATGAGTGTGATGCCATTCTATTCTGGACTACAGAAACAGAAGAGAACTTTAGTTATTTTGAAATCCAAAAATCTACTAATGGGAATAACTTTGAAACCTCTGGAGTAGTTGAAGGCAGTGGAGGTTCCGAAGCGCAGCATTATGAATACATTGATAAAAATGCAAATTCAGGAATAAACTATTATCGATTAAAAATAATAGACCTTGATGGCAGTTACGAATACTCTGAAACAATAACTATTGAAGTTGATTGTGGAGATGATAATAATGATTTCTGGATATATCCAAATCCAGTTTCTGATACTAGAAACAAATTGAGTATTAAATTCTTTGACGATAGTGGAAGCTTTTCTAAAATGATGATAATTGATGCTCTCGGAAGAGTTGTCCATACGGTCAATTATACACAAGTAACTGGATGGAATGCCTTAGAAATCGATGTTTCAGATCTAGCACCAGGTAGTTATTTTGTCTCGTACTTACATAGAGGGAAAACTAAAACCCATAAATTTGTAAAAGTAAGAGAATAACATTCAATTTATTTTATAAAAAGCCCTTTCGGTAGATTACTGAAAGGGCTTTTTAATGTACTTGTCTTTCAATAACTTAGTAAAAAATAATTAAAGACTTTTTTAATAGGTTCAATATTAAAAACTCAAAAACAGTTTTGATATAACATTCCTATGTGAAAATGAAATAGAATTGTTAACTTGCCTCTTACTACCAAAAAAATCTCGTAATAATATTTTTTAACCTAGTGAAGAGTTAGTTTTTAATATTTCTCGTCACTTCTAATGCCTCTTTTTTGATGAAGACTTGGTGGAAAGAAAGTGTAATTTATCAAATATATCCTCGTAGTTTCAACGATAGTAATAACGATGGTATTGGAGACCTTAGAGGGATCATCCAAAAACTAGACTATTTAAAAAAACTAGGAGTTGATATACTTTGGTTGAGTCCGGTATTCAAATCACCCAATGATGATAATGGTTATGATATCAGTGACTATTGTGGAATCATGGATGAGTTTGGAACAATGGATGATTTTGATGAATTACTAAAAGAGGTTCATGCTAGAGGTATGAAACTACTCATGGATCTTGTTGTCAATCATACTTCTGATGAACACGCGTGGTTTCAGGAATCTCGAAAATCTAAAGATAATCCTTACAGAGATTACTATCACTGGCGACCTCAAAAGAATAACTGGAAATCCTTCTTTGCCGGTGATGCCTGGGAATATGACCCGATTACTAAAGAATATTACCTTCATCTGTTTACTAAAAAACAACCTGATCTTAACTGGGAAAATCCTAAAGTCAGAGAGGAAGTCTATAAATTGATGCGGTTTTGGTTAGACAAAGGAGTTGATGGATTTCGGATGGATGTGATTCCTTTGATTTCTAAAAATATGGAATTTCCAGATGGGGATACGAGCGACTTCAATAAACTCATTGAAGATATGTATTCCAATGGACCTAGAGTACATGAGTTTTTACAAGAAATGTATCGTGAAGTTTTACAGCATTATGATGTAATGACAGTAGGAGAGGGGCCTGGTATAACAAAAGAATTGGCAAACCTTTATGTCGGTAAAGATCGAAAAGAGCTGAACATGATTTTTCACTTTGGTCACATGTTTATGGGACAAGGAGAAGGAGGACGATTTGATGTAGTAGATCAAGATTTTATTGCATTTAAAAAAGTATTTAAAGAATGGGATAAAATCATTAAAGAAGGAGGATGGATCAATATATTTTTGGATAATCATGACTTTCCACGATTGGTCTCTCGATGGGGCAATGATGGGAAATACAGAATTCAATCTGCTAAACTTCTTTCCACCTTACTATTGACGATGCATGGTACACCTTGTATTTTTCAAGGTAGTGAAATTGGAATGACTAATGTCGAATTTCCTTCTATTGATGATTATAGAGATGTAGAAATTAAGAATTTTTATAAAGAGCATATAGCGAAAGGAGGAAATGAAGCAGATTTTTTAAAAGCAGTCTATGTGAATGGACGAGATAATGTTCGAACCCCTATTCATTGGGATGATTCTACGAACGCTGGTTTTTCAGAAGGAGAACCTTGGATAAATGTAAATCCAAATTATAAAGAAATCAATGTTGAAAAAGCTTTAGAGGACCCAAATTCTATTTTCTATTTTTATCAAAAAATGTTAGCTTTTAGAAAAGATAATCCGACACTTATTTATGGAAGCTATAAAGATATGAAACCTTCCGATGAACAGATATTCGCTTACCAACGAAAACTTGAAAACGAAACTTTTTATATCCTCTTGAATTTTAGCGAGTCTGCTATTCCACTAGTTCGATATATTTCTGATTTTGAAAATTGGGAGCTTGAAATAACTAACTATGTCAAACCTCCTACAGATATTTTACGTCCTTGGGAAGCCAGAATTTATAAAAGTATTTAAAGAGGTTTCCTATTTTTTATAAAATAAAATACAACAACGAAGACGAGAACTAAAGCCAAAATATAAAAGTACCTTGGAAAGCCATTAGAAAATTCCATCGCATCGGCATTACCTGATTGGACGAATGCAGCCCAATAATAAGGATGGCTATTTACTTGATCCGCAGAGGCAAGATGATCTAACTTAGATTGTCGTAAAGCCTCATCTTTTGTCATTCCAGCTTTTATATTTTTATAAAAACGAACCATAATCTCGGAGGTAGTACAATCATCAACCGACCAAAGACTCATCAAAGTACTTGGACAACCAGCAAGAATAAACCCTCTCGATAAACTCATTACTCCTTCTCCTTTGACGAGTTTTCCAGACCCCGTATTACAAGCGCTTAAGACTGCCAGCTCCGCATTAAGTTTTAAATTTTTGAGATCAGTCCCCGTCAAATAATTATCTGAAAAATAAATTTTATTTAAATCTGGATTTTCTTCATCGACACAAGCATGGGTAGCAAGATGTAAAATACGAGACTGTGCAGCTTGCGTTTTAAAAGCATCACTATTAGCATCTAGGCCATCATTTATTTGACCTTTAAAAATATTATTGATTGATACTACTTCGTTTACATTACATTGCAAAGTGTAAACCTCATCATTGCTACATGATCTATTATCTGTGATTCTTTCACCAAAGGTCGGTGCAAATCCTAAAAATGGAATTAAATCAGTACTCGTATTAGGTTCTGAATGATTGACAAGTAAGCTTACGGAATAATTAGTACTTATGGTATATTGTTCGATTAAATACTCGAATGAGTTCAACGAATAATCTTTAACCGCTGCTTTGGTTTCTTTCGTAAGTAAAATATCAAAAGGAATAAAAGCGAAGACATCATCAGGTATGATGATAAGGTGTTTTGTTTCTTTAGGTAAAGCATTAATAGCAGGTTCAAGGTAACTATTATAAATCCTGTGAGACAGCTCTGAAAACCTTTTTCGGTTTTCAGAAATACCATTTTTATCTTCAAAAGGAGATTGATTAATGATCGTAAGCAAAGCTGAAATATCTTCAGCAAAGTTTGGAGATTTATCAAATTCAAAAACCTCTAGATTGTTTTTAGTCACGCTGAAAAGATAGATTTTATCAACTCCAACAAAATACTCAAGAAGTGCGTTTTCTTCATTTAAAATATTCTCCCTGATTTTTTTGAGATCTATGTTTTTTGTAACATACTTTAAATCATAGTATTGAGGATATTCTTTTTCGAACCGATTGATTAAGTCATTGTACTCATTGTTTAAATTGAATCGAGCGTTTTCCCAAAGCTTAATTTTTTCTTCATCAATATCAGCTGTTTTACTTTTTTCTTCATTGATTTTATTTTGGTAAAAATTTCTATCTCTACTCAATTCTTGTTCCTTTTCTAATTCAAAAGAAGGAAGGCCTCCAGCAATTTGAGCATAATCTTCTTGAAGCAATTCTTCCATTAATCTGGATTTGTTTTGCTCTGCATATTGAAAAGCTGATGCTAGATATTTTTTATCTTTAGTTTTTTCAAAAAGTAAAATAGAAGTTTTAATAGCTTTTTCAAAAACCTCTATAGATTGTTCTGCTAGTTCGTTTTTGGAGCCTGCTGCTAGAAAACTCTGCCGAAGTGATTGAATTATTTCTGCAGCAAATTTGTAATTTTCAAAAGCTAATTTTAAGTCATCTAGATTGTTCTCAAAATTATATTTTTTTAAAAATGTATTTGCCTTTCCTTTCGTTATTTGTAATCCTTCGATAACAGAAATAAATTGATCAACAGTGGGGTTGGTTTCAATCGAATTGTTTTCAAATTCAAGAGATAACTTAATGAGTGCAGTTTGGTAATGTTTTAATGCTTCGTTATAGGCGCCTTTTTTTAAATGAGCATTAGCTATGTTTTTTGATGTTCGTGCGAAAAGTATATGTTTATCAAATGCTTGAAAAGTATTTTTAGCAGCATCTTTTGATCTTTGGTAACTTTGAACAGCATTGTCGTATTGTGATTGGTTTAAATACCAATCTCCTAAAATTTCGAAACTTTGAATTTTTCTAGGTGCATTGGAATCAGATTGTAAATCTATTGCTTTTTTGATGTTTAAGTAAGCCTTGTCATATTGTCTTTTTTCGATATAAATTTCAGAAATGCTTTGGTAACAATAAATAATATCACGAAGCCTTGGTTTAATTTTAAAATCCTTTGGACTTATAGTTTTTAAAAAATTATTATAATAAGTTAAAGCTATATTTAGTTCTTTTTTATCTCTGTATAAATGAGCAATTGCTTGTTCTGATAAAGCAACTGGATAACTATCTACACCTAATGAATCTATCCTAAGTCGTCTAGCTTTATTTTCATAATTAATTCCTTCTTCATAGTCTCCCATGTTTCTATAGACAACAGCAATGTTATGATAAGATTCTGCTACAGATAATTTATCTGCATTGTTTTTAATATCAATATCTAATGATTGGGTTAGATGATTTATAGCTTTATTATAATCTTTATCACTGAGAAATACTCCCAGATTATTTAATGCTACAGAATATATTTTATGTGAACTATCAAGATGAGTTTCTGCTAAGTCAACAGCATTATAGACTTCTTTTTTAAAATTTAATAAATCTTCTTTTATATAGTAGTAGAAAGCTCTGCCATTATAACAATCTACATAGTGATCCCAATTTTCATTTCCTTTAGCAATTGATTCGGCTAGGTTAAAGAGCATAAGAGCACTATCTAGGTTGCTACTTAATGCTATATACCCTTTGTCAATATAAACTGAATCAAGACTGCTAGTTGGATTATCTTGTCCACTTATGTTATAGGAAGCACAAGTAAATATAACCAAGCATAGAAAAAAAAAATTGTGAGACATAAGAGACGGGTATTGAAAACGAATTGCTCACCAGAAGGTGAACAATTCGTAATAGTTGTTTTTAACGTAACTTCATTAAGCGGAAAGCTTCTACAGTATTGTTACTTTTTATTTTTAAAAAGTAAACACCTACCGGCCACTTATCGGTTGTGTAACGTTTTTTATACATACCTTTCTCAACTTGCTCAGTAGATTGTTGGATGATTTTTCCATTTATACCAACTAAGATTAACTCGATAATGCCTTTTTGATCTATCTCTATTTCTAGCTCAAAATCTATTGCAAAAGGATTTGGAGAGATTTGAATATCAGTTGTAATAATTTCCTTTTCAAGTTTAGAAGATCGTTGATCAACGTCATCTCCAGAAGAGATCTGATCTGGTTCACATTGGCATTCAGGGTTTAATTCACCAGACCAATAAGGCCATCTTTGATTAGAATCGTTATCGCAGGACATTTCCTCACAACTGTTACAGGTCAAATCAAATAATTGACAAGAGAAAATATCTCCTGGGGCACTATATGAATGAATATCATAAAGAAAGCCATCTTCATTAGTTAAAGAATAAGTATAATCAAGCGAGCCTCCACTTAAACACCATTCTTCTAAATCTATAGATAAATTAAATGAATAAGAATAATAAGGTTCACCAGCTATTTCTCCCATGTAAGTAAAAGTAGTTAATTCTTGAGATCCGCTAAATTGAGGAAAATCATAGGAAAGATATATAGCAGGATATCCTTCAGGAAGATAATAAAGCGTTTCGGTATTTGGTTCGGAGTCAGGAGTATCGAGAATTGCCTCTGGTCCAATAAGGTTCGCTATATGTATATCTATGTTTACCGTCATTATATAGCATTCACCACCTGTACCACCAGATATTTGAGCATTCCCAATTTTAATACCACCTCCAATTCCAAAAGTCTCCATATTATTGCCCAAACCTAAGAATGGTAAACTTAATGCTGCTAATACAAAAAATAAAAGTCGTTTCATTTTCATTACGTTTCGTTTAAAAATTAAAAATAATAATTCCATACTAATTGTATGTGAATTCTGATTTAATAATATTTGTTTTAATCACCAAAAAAAAAATTAAGCATGCCTTCCAACATAGGTTGGAAGGCGCTTAGTACATTAGAATAAAACTGGTTCTTTGGATAAGAATCTATCCTTAACCTATTTCTTTTGTAACACTGTTATTGCTAGCTTCGAAAAAGAAAACCAATTGGTATCTAATTGTACTATGTCCTAATGATTAAAAAATGTAACCAGTATTCGGGATTTTTTTTAAACCATGATATCTTTAGTACAAGTTTTGGGAATAAAGGGCAGGCTACAGATGGTTCTATTTCATAATGGTAGTATTGGCTGAGCATAAAGCCAAATCATAAAAAATAAAAATATATAGTAGATCTAGTACAATCTAAGTTAAAACATTATAAAAACCCAAAAAGATTTAAAATAAAACGAAGACTTAGGTTACATTTTTGTATTATTCTACATAATAGAAATGAGAGATAAATGGAAAAACGTTCAGACAATGTAATTATTCAGCAATTGAAATCAATAGATGAAAAAGAAGTCGATGATGCATTGACTTATCTCTATACGGTTTCAAAGAATACAGTTAGTAGGTTTATCCTCCGTAATAAGGGAAACCAACAAGATGTTGACGATGTGTTTCACGATGGATTAATCGCCTTCTACAATTTAGTCAAGCAAGACAAAATAAAATTGGATACCAATGTAGAAGCATACTTGTATAGCATTTGTCGAAACATGTGGGCCAAAAAACTCATGAAAGGTCCAAAATCAGTTGAGTTAAATGAATCCTTCAATGCTATAAAAACGGAAGAGATTCAGATTGATACTATATTAACTGGAGAAAGAAAAAATTTAATTGAACAGATTTTAAAAAGTCTTGGTCAAGAATGTGAAAAAATACTCTTGCTGTTCTATTACGAACAATTGAAAACGAAAGAGATTGTCCAAAGAATGCATTATGCTAATGATCAGGTTTTGAGGAATAAGAAATCGAAGTGTATGAAAAGCCTACGACAGGTAGTCCTAGATTCTACCTTTTATAAAAATCAGTTGACCCAAAGATGATATAATGATGGATGAAACTGCCCAAAGTAAATTAATAGACGATTATATTATGAATCGATTAAATGAAGAAGAAAGAAAAACCTTCGAAGTTCGTCTCGGGCAAGATACTGCTCTGCAAGAAGCTTTACAGATTCGTCAAATTATGATTGATCAAGTGAAGACGATTGGGGATCTTCAATTAAAAGATAAGATTCTCAATATTCAAAAGAAGGTAGAAGGAGAAAAACAACATACCGCTAAACGAAGAAATCTCCGAACGATTATTTCTATCGCTGTTGCTGCGGTAGTACTTTTGTTTATTGGATTCCAATGGTTTAATATTGCTCCAAGTACGTCTGAATTATATGCGAGTAATTATGAAGCTTATGATGAAATAAGATTTGGTAGTAGATCAACTTCAACACAAGAAGATAAAGCATTACTAGATGCAGGTGCATTGTATCAAAAAGGAAATTATGCAGAAGCATTTAAAGCGATTCAAGATTTAGAAGCAAACGGAAAAGGAGATGATCGAACAACCCTTGCTGCCGCTATTTGCCAGATGGAATTAAAAAAATATCAAGTAGCCATAACTATACTAAAAGAAACGGCCGCTCAAAAAGAATTTATTTATGAAGATCAAGCCAAATGGTATATGGCATTAGCCCACCTGAAGTTAGATCAAATTTCAGAAAGTAAATTATTACTTCAAGATTTATCTAAGACATCCAATCTTTATTCGGAAGAAGCAAAGACCTTGTTAAAGAAAATAGAATAAGATTTTAATCTTGGAATTGAAAAGCCTTTGTTCAACTGTTGAACAAAGGCTTTTTTTATAAAGCTTGGATTCATTTGATCAAAAAATACGATACAAGGCACTTCTAATAAATAAACTTTTAGGAGTCTTTTCTTTTACTGAAATTAAAAAAGTAAATGCCTTGCATCTTAAAGGTCAAATGAATTTATCCAGAACCGGATTTTTTTATTTTTAATAAAAAATGAGATTTACTGGTTACACTTTTAAACCTATCCGACATATACTAATGAAGACGAAAATATAAAGCTGTGGAAACACATTCTATCTTTCTCTTGTCTTTCTAAAATTTTTCAAGAATAAACTGGAACTGGAAATTGAGTCGATCAATGATTGATAGATTCGATTATTTAAATTAACAAATTCTATAATCTGGAATGTGATTACCGCATTCTGAAGAATCAGGGTTTTATAAATCTATTTATTCATTTGCTTGACAGGAATGCACTGTGACAGGCCTGGCCAGCTATTAAATTTTTTATGATGAAAACGAAACTATGTATTATTTTTTCTTTTTGCTTAATGCTAATTGGTGGCGTATCAAACCCATTAAATGCAGCAGTTAAAGTAGAAGTACAAGGAGATCAACTTCATGTACAAACGGATCAAATCGGAGTCGCAGGACTCCAGGGATGTGAAGAGCAAAACCTTCGGGAAGTACCTGCCTTTTTATTTAATCTTTATCAAAAAGATATTTCTCAACCAAAAGATGGAGTTTGTGAAAATTCAAAAAACTGGATCATCGTAAGTCAGTTGCCTAAATCTAATTCGGGTAAAGCTATTTTTAAAAACCTACAGCCAGGCACCTATAAAATAGTTTGCTATTATGGAGAAGCCAAGGGTTGTGATCTCTCCGATCTTAATATTTCGAAGACTCATCCAAAGCAAGCCATTGTCTATAAAAAAGATATTCCACAAGAAGTTACAATTCAAGGAGCTTCGACCCAGTCGCTAGAAAGTGAAAACTCAAAACGTGAAAATCTCAGTTTTGAAATCTATCCTAACCCCGCAAATGATATAGTATCTATTTCACTAAAAGAAGGTGTTTTAGCTTCTAATATCAGCATCACTGTTTTTGATCTTTTAGGAAGAGTAGTGATCGACGCTCGATCTCAACGCAGGTTATCTAATTGTGATTATCAATGTCAGTTGAATGTGAAAGAACTTCCTGCTGGTGCATTCTTAATAAGAATCGAAGACAACGAAGGACAATTATTACATCAACAAAAAATAATGGTCATCAGAGATTAGGATCATTAACCAGAATAAAATAGAAAACTTAAAAATATTAAATCATGAAACGAATCGTATTATTAATAGCCGTTCTATGGACTTTTCAAAGTTCACTGAGTGCTCAGATAATGAGCGGAGGCAATGGACAATCTCCAGCTTCTGAGGTGAAAGCATCCAGTGTAACTTCAGGAGGAGTTAGCGGAGATGTAAATTTATTTTCTGGGACTTTTAATTCTAGTTACCCACTCGGGTCTGTATCCACTCCTTCCGGTTTGAGTTCTGGGGTTTCTTTGTCTTACAGCTCT
>JAULCF010248887.1:0-12063 GCA_032361265.1 Devaleraea mollis | reverse complement strand
TGCCGGCTTCGGTGAGCTTGATCGCCGCGCAGATGCCAGAGAGGCCCGCGCCGATAACGACTGCTTCGTAGTGGTCCATCGCGTTACCTTTTTGTTGATCCGTCATTCCAGCGTCACTCATTCCAGGGACTGCCCGCCGTCGACGGACATCAGCAGTCCGGTCACGAAGCCAGCGTCTGCGCTCAACAGGAACGCGGCGGCCCCGGCGATTTCTTCGGGCTTGCCGTAGCGTCCCAAAGGAATGGTCGATTCGATTCGCTTCCGAGCAACGTCGGAGTGGCGTTCGTCGATGAACTCTTCGACTTGACCGAGCATGTCGGTGTCGATTGGGCCCGGGCAGATGGCGTTCACCCGAATGTTGTCGCGGGCGTATTCGGTGGCGGCATTGATCGTGAGGTTGGCAATGGCGCCCTTGGTCATGCCGTACAACGACAGGCCGCGGTTGGCTCGCACGGCCGCCATCGAAGCAATATTGACGATTGACCCGGCGCCGCTCGTGCTCAACATGGCGGGCTTCGCATGTTTTATGGCTTGCCACGCCGCCCGCACATTGACCGAGATCATCTGCTCGAAGGCGTCGTTGCTGTTGTTCTCGAACCGGGTGTACTCGCCGAAGATGCCGGCATTGTTTACCAAGCCGTCCAGGCGACCGTGGTCGTTCACGGCGGTGTCGATCATCTGGGTGACCGTGTCTTCGTTGGTGATGTCGCCAGCAATCATCGACGCGTTTGGACTCTGCTGCTGAGTGGCGCTCTGGTTCAAGCGATCGACTGTGGCCTGAAGTGTGTCGACGTGCTGGTCGACCAAGATGACATGGGCTCCCTCGGCGACACATCGCGTGGCGATTGCTGCGCCGATGCCTTTGGCCGCACCGGTGACAACAATAACCTTCGACGCCAGGCGTCGCATCGGGACTTCCCGGCTGGCTTGGTCTTGGGTGTGATCTTGGTCGCGTTCCTGGCTCATGGGGTCACCGGCGCAACTCGCGTCAGGTCGTTGGGTTTGCCGGTAGTGCCGTAGTTCATGCCGGTGTAGCTCGGGGTGTAAGACACACCCGGCAGCGGGTGCACCCCCAACGTTCCTTGGGCCAGGTAGCCGCCGTCGACCACCTGGGTGGTGCCAGTCACGAACGCACTTTCGTCGCTGGCCAGGAAGCGGACCATCGATGCGATGTCCTCGGGTTGGCCGCGCTGGGGGAGTGGCTGAATCTTGTTGATGGTTTGCTCGGCTTCGACATCGTTGCCGCGGTGCATCAGGTCGGTGAAGATGATGCCGGGACACACGGCGTTTACCCGGATGTTGAGCGACGCCAGCTCCACGGCGGCATTCAACGTCATGTTGACCACTGCGGCCTTGGTCGCCGAATAGGCCAGGGGCCCGCCCCGTCCGCTGAGTGCGGCTATCGAGGCGGTGTTGATTATCGATCCACCGGTGCCGGACCGGCGCATGGCTCGCCCGCCATGTTTCATCCCCAGAAAGACACCCTTGGCCATAACGGCAAAGGTCTGGTCCCAATACTCGGCTTCGAGTTCTAGGAGCGATCCGATCGCCCCACCAATCCCCGCATTGTTGAACAAGATGTCGAGGCCACCGAAGCCGGTCTCGGCGACGTCGATCAATGCCGCGACTTGATCCTCGTTGGATACGTCGACCGACTGGAACCGAACCTGGTCGCCGTGACCCGCATCGGTCAGATCATCGACCAAGACCTGGCCGGCTTCGGCATTCAGGTCACCGATGACCACGTTGGCTCCCTCGGCCACAAACATGCGCACGGTGGCCTCGCCAATGCCGGCAGCACCACCGGTAATTACTGCGACTCGGTCTTGCAATCGACCTGGCTGTTCTGGCATGTGACCCTCCAACGATGTAGCGACGCGTGCATGCGCGGCGTCGCCTCAAGAGGCCACCATAGATCAGTGTCACAATTGGTGAAACTTTTTTCACCAATTGCCGAAACTTCAGCACTATGCAGCCGAGCAAACGTCGACTACTGCGGCGCTCGCAGCATGGCCCACGTGCTGTCTTCACCAAGTTCGAGAACCGTGGGGTCGAGCTGGTTACCCGCCCGTTCGGTTTCGAGCACGATGGCGGCGAACACACCAACCATCATCGCCAGCAGCAGCTTGGGTTCGGCAATACGGAGTTCGCCCGACTCCTGCCATGTCCTGAAGTCCCGCAATACCTGTCGGTCGAGTTGAGCGGCAAGCGCAACGCTTTCCTCGTCGAGGAAGCGACTGTGGTCTTGGGTCTCCAAGAAGATGAAGGCTCGGGGGTGGGCGGTGTAGAAGTTCACGAGTGTTGCCCACCACCTGCCGAAGTTCTCGCGAGGTGTGCCGCCCGCGTTCGGGTCAACGCAGTACTGGGCGCTGTGTGTCTTGCAGCGGCGGAAGACCTCGTTAGCCAGGTCTTCCTTGTTCTCGAAGTGGTTGTAGATCGTGCCCAGGGCAACACCGGCTCGGGCCGCGACATCTTGCACACGGGCACCGGCAATGGTGTCCTCGCTGAACACCTCAAGTGCCGCTTGCATCACGGACTCTCGGATCTGGGCGGTCTTCTCATCTCGTCGGGACGTTGGGGGTGTCGCAACGGACGCGTCGTCGGAATGCGAAGCCATGGAACGCGATAGTAGCCACGCCGAGTGTTAGCCAGGCTTGGCGAAGTAGGACAACTGTTGGGAACGGTGTCCGCCAGCGTGCGCCGGCGTCGGCCACGGCCTAGATGCCGTTGTGTTCGAGCGTGTCAGACCTGGACGTGTCTCGTGCTGGCGGTGCTGGTGCCCAGCGCTTCAGTTGTGCCGCGGTGTACGGCATGGGTGGCACATGACTCTTTCGGTCGATCATCCAGAAGAGGAACGCCTCGGGGGTCAACGGTCGGCTGATGCCGTAACCCTGCGCCAGGTCGCAGCCGAGTTCCATCAGTCGGGCGTGCACGTCTTCGTTCTCGACCCCTTCGGCGACCACGGTCAATCCAAGGTTTTGGCCCAGGTCGATCGTCGACCGCACGATGATGTCGTCGTTCTGATCCTTCATCAGATCGAGCACGAATGTGCGGTCAATCTTCAATTCGGAGATAGGGAAGTGGCGCAGATTGATCAGCGACGAATAACCCGTGCCGAAGTCATCTACAGAGAAACGAATGCCGAGGTTGGCTAGGCCTTGCAAGAGTCGGTGGGTGCGAGTGGCCTCGCCCATCATGGTGCTCTCGGTGATCTCCAGCGTCAGGCGATCCGGGTTCAAGCCACTGGCCGAGAGGGCATTGGCTACGACGTCTTCGAGCCCTTCGTCCAGCAGGCTTTGCGCCGAGATGTTCACGCTGACCGTCAGGTCCCAGCCTCGACGTTGCCACTCGACGGCAGCCGTTGTTGCGAGCGATAACACCTGTTCAGTGAGAACCTCTATGAGACCGGCTTGTTCGGCAAGCTCGACGAACACTGTCGGATTCACTTGGCCATGCACGGGGTGGTGCCAACGGGCGAGGGCTTCGGCGCCGATGACCTTGCGAGTAGCCACATCGATCTGGGGCTGGTATTCGACGGTCAGGTCTTTGTTTCTGAGTGCGGTTCGAAGGTCGGCGAGCAGGGTGAGCCGCGTTGAGTCGGTCTCTTCGAGGTCATCGCAGTAGACACTGGATCGAATATGGCGCGCCTTGGCGTCGTACATCGCAATGTCGGCGTGCCGCAGAAGTCCGGCCGCGTCGGTGCCGTGCACCGGGGCGATAGCAATGCCCACGCTGGCGCCAATAGCGACGGTGGCCACGCCCAGTTCGAATGGCTTCTCTAAGGCGACGGCGATCTTGTCGGCCAGACTTTTGGCCTGATGGACATCACTGGCTGCGGCGAGAACGGCGAACTCGTCGCCTCCGAACCGTGATGGAAGGTCTAGGGGCCCACACGTTGCCTGGATACGGTCGGCGGCCTCGATGATGACGGTGTCGCCGGCATGATGGCCGAACACGTCATTGATCTCCTTGAAGCGATCAAGGTCGATGAGCAGCACGGCCCGGGGTTCGTCTACCGAGTCGAGTCCGGCATCAACCCACGCCTCGAAGTAGCTGCGATTTGGCAATCCGGTGAGCCGGTCATGAGTGGCTTCATGTTGGATCTGCGAATGAAATTGCGCCTTGCGGACCACGATCGCGAGTTGCTGCACCATCGAGGTGAGGCGGTCTAGGTCGTCTTCGTCGAACGTCTTCGACACACCCTGGCGGTCACTGAGCACAGCCACTCCGACGGGGCCGTGTTCGTCTGCAACTGCGCCGACAAGACAATGGTCGATGCCAGCTTTGCCGAGCATGATTCCGGCAGGCGAAGCAGGCTCGCCAGCGCCCAAGCGGCCGACATGACGGCCATCGAGGACCGACACCCAGGCCGGATCGGTAGGCACGTCGGGCAGATACTGGCCGTCGATAGGTCGCCCGATGACTGCGTCAATGGGGGTGCCGTCGTTTGCCCAAACCCGCAGCGTGACCCGTTCAGCCCGGCAGCTGGCGGCAATACGTTCGGCGGCCGCGGCGGCTACATCGCGAAGGTCGGTGGCGTCTCCGACTATCCGGCTGAAGTCGTGCACGTTGGTGAGATCACGGTGTCGGTGCATGAGCGCTCCGTGTGAGCGGATCATGAACCAAACCAGGGGAGCGGGCGCCAATGCGAACAGGCCAAGCCATGGATCGACGGTGGCGCACACCGCAATAAGGGTCGCCAAGATCGCCGGTGGCAGATGGAACACCGGAGCAGAAACGACTTCGCGTCGTACCCGCCAGTACAGACGTCCTTCGAACTGGGATATGGCCACCGAGACAAGGATTCCGCCGGTGACCGAAGCCAGGATGATTCCGCTGACCAACGCCAACCAGGTCATGGCGATGCCATCGTGGAGGTTCGAAACCGCGCGGAAGACCGCTACTGCCACGACCGTCTCGAGCGTGAAATGGGCCAGGTTGAAGAGCAGTTTCAATGGCCGCTGTTGGCGCCAGATGATCATGCCCACGAACGCGCCTACGAGCCGAGCAATGACCAGTTCGAGGGGGAACAGGAAGACCACGCCAAGTGCGAGGCCGATCTCGGTGGGGGTGTAGCTGATCGCTTCGTGGCGGGCCTCGATGTGGAAGATCAGCCGTTCCGACAGCATGAATGCAATGGCAAGTGCGGTCATGATGCCGAGGTGTCCGGCGTCGAGGTTCACCCCGTTTGGGAGGGTGAAGACAATCCCGAATGACGCCAGGGCAATGCCGACTGTCAGGACCCCGACACGGAAAGCCGGCGAGGAGACGCGCTCTGGTCCCCTAGCGGCATTCTCGGCAAATACAGGGTCCATCAGTCGAATCTTCCAGAGGAGCCAGCGCTTCCTCTTTCGCTGAAGTTACTGTCGGCCGCGAACGGCAATTATGTAGCTGGTTGGTCGAGATTCTGCCTCGGGCTGTGGTAGGCGTCTGATTCGTGCTGCAGTCAACACCACGCACTTTCGCCGTCACCGGGGTGCGAACGCTCGCCAGCGAGATTTCGTCGGTGCGGCTAGGAGCGCTCGGCGGCTACTGAATCGCGCAGATCGATGATCTCGGCCAGGCCGAGGCGGTGGTAGGCCGCCGCGGCTTCGCCGCGAGTCCCGACGCCGAGTTTCGCCAGCAAGTTTGAGATATGGGTGCTGACGGTTCGCGGGCTCACGAAGAGGCGTTCGCCGATTCCCTTGTTGGTCAGGCCTTCGGCGAGAACCGACATGACTTCGACCTCGCGCTTGGTCAGGAAGTGCGGGTAGTCAGGAATCGGCGCACGGTTCTGAGCTGTTGAGTCGCCAGTGTCGGCAAGCGAGATCCGCACTGTCCTGGCCAAGGCGACAAGTCGCTTGAGTACCCAAGCCATGCCGTGTGTTGTCGCAAGCTCGTGCAGGTCTCGGAAGTCGCTTTCGAGCTGGCGCTGATCCATGCCAGGAGCGGCGACTCGGTGCGTGAGTTCCAACAACGAGGCTTCGGCGGCCTCGACGAAGTACCCGATGTCGGTCAGCGCTGTTGTTGTGGCCTTGGCACGCGCTAAGTCGATGGTGCCGTCGATCGAAGCGAGCTGGAGGTCCATCAACGCCCGAACGGCGACGTTTGCGGGGCCAGACCCTTCGAAGTCGCTCACGAGATCCCGGACCTCGGCCAACCTCTGGTCTACGTTGCCTCGGCCTAAGGCGATGCATTCGCTGACGATGCGAAGTTTCTCGACGATCGACTCTCGGGTGTAGGTCAGGTTGTCTTCTGCGAGTTGGAAGACGAGCGCCTCGTCGATGAGCCGGCATGCATCTTCGAGCCGTTCTTGGCGGCGGGCCAGTTCGGCGAGCAGCCGCAGTTGGGCGCCGGTCTCTTGGGCCGACTGGTAACGGCTTGCGATTTCAGTGGCGCTGGTCAGGAACGTTGATGCCTCGTCGAGCGAGTCACGGGCGAGCGCATGCAGACCGGCGGCCTGCAGCACGGTCAGACGCCTGAGATCGTCGAACTCACTGGCCAGTAAGACCTCGAGGTGCGGTTTGGCCTCGATGAGTCGGCCCGCCTCGACGTAACTCAAGCAGAGGTCCAAACGGAAGTCAGCTCGCCAGCGTGGTCCGCAGTGTTTCTCGGCGTACGCCAATCCGCGGCGGCTCGCTTCGAGGCATTCCTCGGTGCGCCCGGCCTGGAACACGATGACCAGCATCTCGGTGCGATAGGTGTTCGCCACCTGCGATACAAGTCCGGCCTGGAGTGCGAGTTCTCGAGATTCGGCTGCGAGTGCCAGCCCGGCAGCTAGGTCGCCGGTTACGCCGGCCGCCAGTGCCTTGGTGGCCATTGCTTCGACCAGGACGACCTTGGGGCCGACCACTGTTGCGATGGCGATCGCCTTTTCGGCGGCTTCACGTGCCGGCTCGATTTGGCCATCGGATACGGCCTGTTTGGCCATGCGGTGGTGGACTTGGGCAACCTGGGGCGAGACTTCGTCGGGCACGATTCGCCGCGCCTCGGCGATAACACGATGGGCTTCGGGTGGGTTCCCGAGATCCCAGTACATCGGGGCCATCTTGGCCAGCAGCAGGGCGCGGCGTCCCGTAGGCAGCTGGCCAGCCCAGCCAGCAAGCGCCTCGTTGATGAGGGCGACGGCTTCTTCGCCGCGGTAACAGCTGGCAAGCCACTCGGCCGCCTGAAGCAGGAGTTGATCACGGGTCAGGCCGGTTGTTTCCTCGGGCGTGCCAGCGCGAGACCACGCTTCGAAGGCCTGCAGCGCCAGGTCAGCGGCTGACTCGTAGGCCGCAACCGATGCAGCAGCGCTGGACGCGGCGACCGCGGTCGCCAAGCTGCGATCGGCGTCGTTGGCCCCCGCCCAGTGCATGGCAAGGCTCACCAGGTCGCTCAGCGACTTGCCTCGCTGCGGGTCCGCGGTGATGGCGTCGGCCACCCGGCGGTGCAGTTCTTCTTGTTCGAATGGAAGGAGATCGCGAAGGATGGCCTCGCGCAACAGCGCATGGCCGAAGGTGTAGTCGGTCCCGTCGATAGCGATGATTTCAGCGTCGAAGAGTGAGCGGACGAGTACGCCGACAGCAGACTCGGGCATCATCTCGGTGAGCATGCGGTGGCTGACCGGCTCGGCTGCAACCGCAAGTGCTCTGAGGACCTCGCGTTCGTCGTCGCTCAGCCGTTCGAGTCGACTGGTCAGGAACTCGGCGAGTGATGAAGGAAGCGCTTGGTTTCCCTCGCGCCGTGCCATAAGCAGCTCATGGCAGTAGTACGGGTTCCCGCCGGTGCGGGTGATGAGCTCTGCGACGAGTGCCGGGTCGACAGGTTGTTGCAGCACGCTCTCGGCCTGCTCGGCAACTTCGTCGTCGGCGAGTCCTTCGAGTGCCAAGTAGTGCACGTTGTGCATGCGTCGGTGCTCGGCCAACCAGGTACGAAGCGGGTGACGGCGGGTGAGCGAACCGCTGCGTTCGGTCACAATCAGTAGGACTCGAGCCGGCCCGAGGTTCCTCACGAGCGATGTAATGAGATCGCGGGTGGCGGCGTCGGCCCAGTGGATGTCCTCGATGAGCAACGCCAGCGGCCGTCGTGTTGAAGCCGAAGCTAGGCATAGGGCAATTGCGTCGAAGAGCCGGTCGACGTCGCCGTCGAGCGACGTATGCCCGGCTTGGTCAGCGTCGGTCAATTCCGGCAGAAGGCCGGCCAGATCATCGCGGCGATGGCCAATCAGTTCGTCGACATGGTCAAGGTTGTCGAGTAGGACCGACCGCAGGATCGAGATGATTGGACCAAAGGGAATGGAGCTATCGACAAATTCGATGCAGTACCCCACGTGGGTTGACCAGCCGTTGGCTTCCAGCTGGGCCATTGTCTCGAGCGCAAGGCTCGTTTTGCCGATTCCTGCCTCGCCGGAAAGCAACGACATTTGTGCGCCTTGCTCCACAGCAAGATCCGCGACATCGACCAGCCGAGCGACATGGTCGGCCCGGCCGAACAACCGCAGGCGGTCGGCGCTGGCGGTGGGAGCGGGTGACACATTGCCATTGTGACGCAAACCCCACACATAGTGGGAGTCGTATTACTCACGTTGAATGAATCCGATCAGCGGACCCATGCTGTAGTTCGCGTTACGTGTTCACTCGTGCACTCAGTGTGGTTTCGTGCTGTGGTTGCAACGGCGGCCGGGCACGGTGATTCAGGTCGCGAGTTGCTCGACGGGATCGCTATCTGCGTCGTCGAGCAAGCGTATGCCCAGCAAAAGAGACACCGCTGCGATCGCCAAAGCAGCCCCGGCAGCGACCTTGGGAGAGGTGAGCTCGGAGGCCACACCACCGAGCAGCGCACCCAGAGTCAGACCAAGAAACACGCCCGTTTGCAGCATCGAGAAGATGGCAACCCTGTTCTCTGTCGGCAGGCGGCGACCAACAACGACGTTGGTGAGCGTCACGAAGCTAAATATGACGCCGATCAGAAAGAAGGCCACGAACGCGAGTACGCCCCCGACCCCTGCAAAGAGGAGAATCGACGAGCCCACGGCCGCAGCTCCGGCGAGCAACAAGCCTCGCTTCAGCAGTGCATGATCCCGACCACTGGTCTTCACCAGGGTGACGGCGATGAGAGTGGCTGCCGGCGTTACGGCACTCAACAGGCCAATCCAGCTCTCGCTAAGGCCAGCGACGGCCTGGCCATATACGGCGACTTGGCTCTCGACCGACATAGCGGTCACTGCCGCGATCACCGTGCCGGCGAAGGCGATTGCCGACGTCTTGTCGCTCCGCAGATACGCCAGGCCCGCGGTGAACTGAGGGCCGGAGCGTTCCATGTCTTCTTCGCCTCCGGGGCGTGACACCAGAGCAATCAGGGCTGCGGACAGTAAGAAGGTGATGCCATTCAGGCTGAGCGTGGTTGCTGCTCCGACCAGCGCGACCAGGATTCCGCCTAAGGCGTAACCGACGAGCGACGATGCCTGGTTGGCGGCGTGGGTGATCTGAATTGCCTCGGAGTAGTCGTCCTTGGACACGAGTTCGGTGACAAAGGCCGACTTGGTGGCTTCGAATGGCGGGTCAGCGAGCGCGGCGAGTCCCACGAGGATGAGAAGCGGGACGGTTGTCAGGTCAACAACACCGATGACGATGAATACCACCCCGCGAAACCCGTCGGAGGCGATGAGTACGGCTCTGCGGCTGAATCGCGTGGACCACGCAGTGATGGTTTGGCCGACGCCGAGCCAGGGCACAACGAACAATACGGCGACGATGCCGACGGCGGTGGGGCCGCCGCCACGACCAAGAACAAGCAGGGCAAGGGCAAGCCGTGCGGACCAGTCGCCGAGCTGGGAGACGATCGACGCTGACCAAATAAGCCGAAAATCACGACCCGGCGTCAGCTTCAGCACAAAGGCTCCCGGTCGCTCTCCATAGGTGCAATCCTGCCGCATTTCTGAGCCGATTGCTCGTTTTGACCTACGTACGTTGCTCTACGTAAACATCTTTTGCGAATACGTCATCTGACCGATCCGCTCTCGACAAATATCGTTCATTGTTGATTTCAGACGACGGGCCATTCCGAGGGGCCCCAAGCAGGAAAGGAGTCAACAATGTTCGAAGGCGCTAGCTGGAGCTGATCCACATTCAAGACTACAAATCTACTGAAGTCGGCGCTCGTGGCGCCGGCTTCTGTGGTTTTGCCCACAGTGCGGCTGCAGGACCTATGTCCACGTAGAGCCGGTCCAGGTTGAGCCGGTCCAGGTTGAGCCGGTCCAGGTGGATCCGGTCCAGGTGGATCCTGTCCAGGTTGAGCCGGTCCAGGTGGATCCTGTCCAGGTGGATCCTGTCCAAGTGGATCCGGTCCAGGTCCGCTCGCCTTCGAGAAGCGTGCCGTCGGGCAAGACCACATGGTTGGAGCCGCGAGAGGCTTCGAGCGAGCCAGAACCGTCGGACTGAACGTGCTGCTGCACCGCATCGAACGCAGGAAGCGCCGCGGAACGTTCAAGGTCGATCAAGCCGGCGCCGCTCTGCGCGTCGTAGTCGATAGCGCCGAGTTGACTTCCGCTCCAGTTGGCGAACACATCGTTGACCTGGTCTTCGAGCGCCGTCAGCGCGGCGTTGGAGCGCACGTCCGCATCGTCGGCATCGTTGAACGCCTGCTGTGCGTTGTGCTCGGCTCGCGTGGCCTGGGCCACGAGTTCATCAGCATCGCTGACCCATGCCGACGACGCCAGCGAGCGTAATGCCTGCGCCGTCACCACCAGGTTGGCATGAGCCTGGCGGAGTGTCGTGGCGAGTTCTTGCTCTCGCACATGGGCGGACACCTGAAGAGATTGTCGTTCTTCACGGGCCTCGTTGGCGACCAGGAGCATTCCGTGCGCTTGGGCCTCGAGCGCACGAGCCTGGCTTTCGCTCTGTTCGGCATCCAGCGTGCGGATCTGTGCAGCCTGCGCAAACCAATCGTCGGAGCGTTCCCGGTAGTTCGCTTCGGCATCGCGTAGGTCGAAGAATTCGGTGATGTCGGTGGTGGCCTCGATCGAGGACCCTCGACCCGTGCCATCTTCGTTCACGACACCCAAGATCAAGAGCGCTTTCACTTGATCAGGCGTCAGCTCGGGGCGTTGTTCAAGCAGCAGTGCTGCTGCACCCGCCACGACAGCCGTGGCCTGTGATGTGCCGCTGCCTCGCAGGAATCGCCCATCGATGACCGCGTCGGGGTGGTCCTGGACCAGACGGCTGTTCAGCGCAGCCAGGCCAAGGATTCTGTGACCCGGCGCAAGTACGTCGGGCATGCGCGTGGCCGAGCCGCGACTCGAGAACGAAGCCGCACCAGAGCTGTCAGCAGCGGCGACTGCGATTACAAAAGGATCCGCCGCCGGGTTGCCAAGTACAGCACTATCTTCGCCGTCGTTGCCTGCCGGCACAACCACGACGTAACCCGCACGCCACGCACGTTCAACCGCAAATGCCAACGGGTCGATCTCGTAACTCTGCTCGCTGTCTGTGACATATGCCAGGTTGATGACTCGAACGTTCAGGCCATTGCTCTGACCGTTCTCGACTACCCAATCAAGCGCTGCAATCACCTGTGATACATCGACGGCGCCGGTGTTGTCGGCAACCTTGACGGACAAGATGCGTGCACCAGGGGCTACGCCCTGGAAACCGCCGGGACCATCATCGCCCGCAATGATCGAAGCCATGACTGTGCCGTGCCCATAGGTGTCGTGGCCGTAGAGCTCTTCGACGCCAGCTTCGAATGAAAGATCGGGGCCGACGAGGACTTTTTCGTAACCGTCGAGGCCGGGGACAGGTTCGACGCCCGTATCGATGACCGCGACATCGATGCCGGCGCCGGTGAGACCCTCGGCGTAAAGCGGCATAGCCCCAATGCGATCAGATACCTCGTGCAGCGTCGTCGAAGCTTCTTCGGCCTGGGCCGTTGTAGCGAACAGCGTCGTCGTAACGAGGACCAGGCTGAGAGTCAGCAAAACAGCAACGGCGCGCTGGAGCAACGATGACGCGCTCACTGTCGTTTGTTCGACGTGCGGCGATGGAGTTGTTGATGGCATGGCAGGGTGCCTCATTCTTCGCTGAGCGGAGTGGGGTGCGCCGCGCC
>JAULCF010247776.1:0-10316 GCA_032361265.1 Devaleraea mollis | reverse complement strand
CCCCCCCCCCCCCCCCCCCCCCCCCCCCCCCCCCCCCCCCCCCCCCCCCCCCCCCCCCACGAGAGGATACAGTCTCGTTTTTTTACAGGAGGACGCTCTGATCCCAGAATTTCCGGAATCAATGATTTTTTAAAACATGTCTACACCCATTTGTGCGGCAACTGCCCAAACCGGTATAAAATTCACCGCGCGGCAAACTGCCTTGGTTTTAAAAAATACTGTAAATTGGCCACAGTATTATATAACTGGGCGTTCTCATTTAATGAAAATCTCATTTACCACCGACCAAGTTGGTCTGTATAAACACGTACCGAAAACGGCGAAGAGGAAACTGAAAGATTTCCATGAGTCCTCCTGGCGAATGTGAGGCTTCTGCAAGGAAGAAGGGATTGAGATCAAGAATTTCCAACTTAGAGGACGTGACGAAAATGGCCGAGATGGTGGCGAGGCTCGAGGTGGAGCAGGGCAAGAACGAAAATCTTGCTAGAGAACTGGCAGTGGAGAAAGGAAGAAAGAGTGCGGGAGAAGGAGACTCGGAGGGCCTTGAACGTCTGGAGGAGAAAACCACGACTAGGATGGAGCAAATCGTGAAGACCTTGCAATCTCAGATCTCTGCAGTGCCGAGTGCCAAGGAGTTGAGCTCCAAAGTATCTGGAGAAGCATCGGCTAGCACTCCCAAGCAGGATGTGCCTGATGATACGGTGCATGCTTCTCATGTCGCGCCTGCCCACTCTACGTCGTCTCGGGTCACTCAAGAGCCGACACCAACCATAACTACGATGCTGGATGCTCCTGAGGAACTTCTCTACAGCCAAGTCGGCTTGAACCCTATTGTTGCCCAGGAAGTAAAGTTTGCGATGCTCTTGGACTACCTTCGCTATCTCTTGGCGCCCGGAAAGATGAACTCGGCCTCGACTTTATCTGTGGACAAGATCAAGCACAAGTTTCCTCTGACGACTCGATGTGTGAATGGAAAAGCTTTTGGTGGGATTTGAAGTGAGCCGGCTCGGTAAAATTCAATGAGTACGCTTTGATGGTGAGGCATTTGAGGAAACGCCAAGGCCGATCCATCTAGAGGCTTCTCCGGTCGGAGAAGCCTCTAGTTGGATCGGTCTTGACTTTCCTCAAGTGCCTCACCATCGAAGCGTACTCATCGAATTTTACCGAAGGCGATATCCAGAGGGTAATGAGCTACGTGGTTGGCACAAGTGTCGCTAGTGCTTTGATGATAGAAGGCTTGAAGCCGTCGAGTTGCGTGCACAGATACTGTGGTCAAGTGTCGTCACTAACCACGGTGGTTGCTGCAGACCTACGCCAAGGATAAGGATCTTCGTCTTGCTGAGTCGCGTCTGGGACTTTTCCGCCAGGGACCCGATGAGTCTCCTCGGAGCTTTAAAGAGAAGCTGGTATCGTTTATGGGTCACTTGAAGAGAGATGAGGAGTTGAAGAGCCAGTTTATCTACGGGGTTGGGATGGGAGCTTGAGCGTCTTTGACTGCTTTGAAGTGGGATTTCCAAAGCACCTGGTGAGACTTGATTTCGGGTGCCGAAGCCAGAGATTTTGGTTAGAGAGCTGCCGCTGTTGTCCCCAAGGCTCTCCGTACCGTAAATCTTGTTTCTGAGTCGCGTGGATACCCAAGCACTATGAATACGGTGGACGAGACTGTCAGACCCGATGCTGAGGAAGCTGCTCCGAATGATTTGGCTGGGATCTTGCACGGGTTTTTGATGGTTGAAGCATGCCGCCGGGAGAAGAAGGATATCGTCTCATTCCTGTGCTTCTAACCAGGACGAGTTGTCGCCGAGTGCAAGCTTCTGTCGGAGAAGGAGATGAATCTTTTGCTCGAGAGGCGTGCCAAGTTCTTGTCGGAAAAGCAGAGAACCTATTCAAGGTTTTCCGCTCGCTCCCTCGCATGTTCCCTTCCTCTTCTGTATCTGCCAGTGGATTACATCGCGTGCCGTCTCGCACCTTTGACTGCCGCCAAGGCCAGGGTTTTTAGATGTCCTGTCTGAAGGGGCGGGAACTACCTGGGATCCTGGAGGAGCCTCCGTGAAAAACGTGACTGAGAACGAGGTATGCGCTGCTGACAAGAATATAGAGGCTGGCGAAGACAAATGTGATGACCCAGAGTCTCCAATTCTAGTCCGTGACTACTCTGGCCTGCCGCTGTTGACAAAAAAGGGCCTCGTTGCTTTTTTCTCGATGTGCAAGGATCGCGGGCTTTCAGATGCTCTTTTGGCTGGCGATCACGAGAAAGTCAGTGTAAGAAGTCAGACCAAGCTCCCAAAACGAGAAGACTCCATGATAAGGATATTTTCTAATCACAACTACACGGTCGATGCAGTCATGGCTGGTTCTTCCGATGGTGTTGGCAATCCTCTCGGAGATGTTGTGGATAAGGGCGCTGGACCATGCTTCATCCGTCGCAAGGATTTCCCTGATGGCTGTGTGATCTTCAACCTACCCAAGAACTCTCCTTGTGTCGTTGGCGCGAATGGTGAGGGCCTTACTCTCGGGGGAGTTGCCGAAGTTTCTATCCAGATTGGCACCCTCACCGTGAAGCAAGTCATGATTGTCAGCGATACTCTCCCTGTAGCTGCTGTTCTAGGGAGGAGCTTAAAAATCATCTTGTTAATTCTATTGCACCGAAGATTAAATTTATCACCCTGAGTGACTTGTCACAAGCGCCAATTGTTTCTCAAGTCTATCGAAAAGAGGTCTTGCGCTACGCTCTAAATCAAGTTTTCATCCTAAAACCGTCTAATATATCTCGTGGCGGTCGAAGAGTTTGTTTGGCAATTAGACTCCTCAATATGCCTAAAACTTCTTCGAAACACCCGGCATACGTCCAGTTTACCAACTTTGGTGATATTCCGGCGATAATTGAAAAGAGAGAGGTTGTTAGATTTGTGCAGAGACCGAGTAATGTCGTGTTCACCAAGGAAGACGAGAAGCCATAGGATGAGTGAGAAACCGAGATCGATACTGCGCACTTGGATGAGGACCAGAAGAAGAAGAAGTTTGATGTGCTTCGACCTTATTCCTCACTCTAGGACGGAAATATAGGAACCGTTGATGGCGTGAAGTACCGGATCGATACTGGAGACGCCTCACCTGTCTTGTCAATTCTTCATGGCGCTGCTCCTGCTCAGAAAGACATCGAGATGGCCGAAGTAAAGAGAATGCTGGAGGTGGATGTCATTGAGCCTTCCCAAGCATAGTGGGCCAGTCCTTTTGTCCTTGTGCCAAAGACAGATGGATATACTCGGTTCTGTATTGACTATCGTTGCCTCAATAGTCTGACTAAGCGTGATAGTTCCCCCCTGCCGAGAATGGACGAGTCAATCGACTCTCTTGAAGACGCGAGTTTCTTCACGACGTTGGATGCGAAAAGTGGGTATTGGCAGGTTCTGACGGACGAAAATTTCAACGACAAGACGAGTTTCACGTGTCATTCTGGCTTCTACTGCTTCAAGCGACTTCCATTTGGTCTCATCAGCGCTCCTTCTACCTTCCAACAAGCTTTGAACTTGATTCTTTCTAGAGTGCGGTATGATTTTGCCCTGGTCTATTTGGATGACATAATCATCTTCAGTCGGACGTTTGATAAGCACATGGAGCACATGGCTTACTACTGGGATTTCTCAAGGAAGCTTACATCTTACTGAAGCTAAACAAGTGCAAGTTTTCCCAACAGGAGGTCCAGCATCTGGGGCATATTATCAAGCCTGGTCAGTTGGAAATGTTGTCTGCTCGTGTTGAGTCTCTCAAGCTGATCGAACTTCCGACATAGAAGGATTTTTGCAGTTTTATTGGTCTTGCCTCGCTCTACCACCGCTTTGTCAATGAAGTTTCCAAGATTGCGAAGCCTTTGCACGATCTGACTAAGGCAGAGAATCAAGCTGTGTTGCCGCCTATGACGGAAGAGCAAGTTAATGCATTTGAGACCCTGAAAAAAGCTCTGGCCAACCCACCAACTCTGGCTCTACCGAGGAAAGAAGGCCAGTATGTACTCGATACTGACGCGTCCAAGTATCACATTGGATGCTTCTTGCAGCAGAAGGATTATGAAGGTCGGCTCAGGCCACTTGGGTATTGGAGCATGTTTCTCCGTGATGAAGATATTCTCTACAGCACCGTGGAGAAAGAAGTGCTCTCCGTCGTCTGGTACGTGATGAAGTTGCGACTGTACCTGAAGGGAGTCCACTTCAAGTGTAAAGTTTATGGTCAGGTTCGACCAGTCTTCTCTCGCGTAGGTCTTCAATCATGCTTCGGACGATAACAAGAGACTCGCTCGTTTTCGTCTCAAAATGATTGATTACGGCTTTTCTGTGTAGGCCATCCCTGGAGTGCATAATGGTGCTTCTGATTTCATGTCTCGTCTAGCTACAGGCGGAAATGTGCACGAATATGGTGAAGTCTGGGACGATGTCCCTTACCAAATGTGATAATCAGGGACCAAGCAGTGCTTGTTCACTGATTATCACATTCCACCTCGTCCTGGTCCGCTTTTGGAAGACAAGGAGTGGGACCCGATCACACTGGAAAACTTTCGTCGAGCTCAGGAAGATGATTAGATCTTCGAGAAGACGCGTGCCAGCCAAGGAAGGGGTATCTTAGTTGTATAGGAGGACGCCGACGGAATCTTGGTCCGGATCTCAAACAAGTTCGGCGCTCGCCAGAGGATTGTGCCTGAGTATTTGAGAGAGCGCATACTGTGCCTTTCTCACTACCCGAAGTGCACTGAGCATCCTGGACGCGACCGCATGTTTCAAACTTTGTGTCGAGACTTCTTCTGGCCACGAGCGAGTTACGGTGTCTCGCAATTCGTAGTCAAATGCCCGACTTGTTATCGCAAGAAGTTGAAAACCCAGCGTGAGACCTCCAAGATGAAGCTGTTCCCGCCGTTGAAACCCATGAAGTTTGTGGCCTTGGATATTCTAGGCCGTCTTCCCGAGACGACTAAGGGAAGGAAGAAGTTCATTCTGGTGATTGGCGATCGTTACTCCAAAGTTGCTCAGGCTGTCCCGCTACAGAAGATCACGGCTCTTCATGTCGCTCATGCGTTCTTCAAGCATTGGATTATGCGATATGGTGTTCCCTTGCTGGTATTGTCTGACAACGGGTCCCAATTAGCTGCCAAGTTCTTCCAATTTATGTGCGCGGACCTTGGTGCGAAGCAGCTCTTCATCTCAACCTATCAACCCCAGACGAACGGGCAGATAGAGAGGTTCAACCGCGAATGCAGAAGCCTCTCGAGAATAACGTTATTCTCGAGAGGCTTCTGCATTATGTAAATTCTCGTCCGGATGACTGGGACGATCACCTTGGTCCAATTATGCTTGGCTACAATAGTCAAGTTCACGCCAGCAAGGGGTTCAGTCTTTTTGAGTTGGCTTTGACAAGGAGCACCTCTATGCCTGTGGTTGAGACAAGCGTGACCAAGAACCCGGCGAAGGAGAGCAAGGCTGAGTTTCGGAAGCCGTTCTTCAAGCAGCTGGAAGCCATCGGCAAGAAGACTCGAGAGACTCTGGAGCAGTCTCAGGCGAGGTACAAGAAGGTGTACGATGAACATGTCCGTGAGCGAAACGCAGACATCCGGCCCTGTGATCCGGTGCTTTTCAAGACCTACAACCAGCCTGGTGGACTGTCGCCAAAGCTCTTGTCGCCTGTTGCGGGACCCTATGCCGTGTTGGCCAAGCGTGAAGATAACTCTGGCCTCCGGGTGCGCACGGATGTTGGTGACCACTGTTTCATCTCTGACCATGTGACTAAGTGCGCAGCCCCGATCGACTTGCCTTCAGATGTGGAGTACGTCGATGGAATCCGCTAACACTTGCACACTTCTGGCTCTGAATTAAACCTGGAAGAGGAGACACGTCTGCAGAAGGAGATGGAAGAGCCAGAAGATGTTGGAGATACCACCGAGTACGTCGCCGACAGACTAATGGAGCATGGCCATGATGACTTGGGTGAGCTGATCTTCCGTGTCCGCTGGTATGCTTGTGAGTAAGAAAAAACACTTGGGAGCCGTGGCATGCTCTTCCGGATGAAAGGGTGCAGCGCTATCTTCGTCGGAACAAAGTGCCTCTCCGAACCTGATGAATCGCCCAGAATTTCGCTGACTCCCGTGGACGGTCGCAATCTTGGTTGGGGTGTGTGTATTAGTAATGAAGTTTCAAGAGTTTCTTGCACTTGCGAAGCACATGCCAAGAATCAAGTCCTCGATCCAGATTTGTTTTATCGAGGGCCCGTTGTCCTTTGCATTATTGCCTCAGGTCGCGGGTTCGATTCTGGTTTGAAGTGTGGGTTTACGGCGAAGTTGCTACTTTAGCATCGCGTTCCCGTCCCAAGAGTCGAGATGTTCTGGGGGTTTCTGGAAGAGTATAGAATGGTCTGTGATGAGCTGGCGTGTCTTCGGAAGCATCGAGAAGCTTCTAGAACAAGTAGAATTTAGGTTATTTAGTTATTTATACGTGATAGAGGTATGGAAGCAGGAGTAGCCGTTGTCTATGTAAGCCTTCGGATCGACCCGGTTGAGTGAGAGTAAATCAAGTCCGTCCGTGCCTCTGATTCCAAGGCTTCGTCATTAACCCCCGACTCTTGCTGACGGACCTTCAAGCTCCCTCACTAACGAAACCACCTACCTGACACATCTCTCCTAGCCGTCTACACTCGCCCATTCCGTACGCTTTTCTTATTTCGCAACTTCTTCTTCCGTGGCATAGCGCCACGCTAGCGCGCCATGACGCAAGGCGCCTCGGTGCACGTTCTAGAAGCGCTATTGTGGCGCGCTACCACGGAAGATACAGGGCCTGCCCCACCCTGCGACTTAGCCCTGCGCCGCTTAGCGCCGCCTATCGCCGCTTTGCGCGGCAGCTATGCGCCGCTGCTATGCGCGACCCTGCGACGCCGTGCTCGGTCGCTGTGCGCGGCCATGTATCGACACAGCGATCCCCGCCGTGCGCAGCCCTACGCCGGCGTCCAGCACAGCCTCTCCTCAATCGGCCTTACGCCGCCGTCTTGTATGGCCCTGCGTCACCGCGTGCGCTGCCCTGTGCCGCGTTCCTGCGCCGCCCTGCACTACTGCAGCGCATGGCGCTGCACATCATGATGTGCAGAGCCCTTCTATCTCTTATACTCTGTGCTGACTTGCGCCGGCCCGTCCCATAGATGTGATCCACCGACGTGCCGCCCCGCGTGTCAACACATCAAGAGCGCTGATAAGTGCTCGACACTAGACTTTCCAGCGTCGCATCAAATTGCCAAAGGTCGAGCCCAGGCCCTCAGGATGTCGTTACCAGCGTGACCGTCGCATTCTAATGCGACACTGGAAAGTGTAGTGAGGAATCGGTACGAGACCGCAACTTTTAGAACATTTAGCTAGACAAAGGATAGCGCCTGACCAGCGCGCCACCATACGTTTGTCCTTCGATTTGATCCAATCAAAGGGAAAGTCACCTGGATGTCCTTCGGTCCGGGTCTATATAGTGGCTAGTGCTTAAGTCAAGCACTGATCGACCAAAATAGTATTGCCAATCAAGTCTTAATATTAGGCTTTCAATCTTAAGCAGCCCCATCAATCAGCCAACAAACGACTCAGTTGTAGGCCCCGACCTCTATTTTTACCAAATAATATAATGTGAAAAATATAGTTTTCGTTCCGTCTTCCCTGTTAACCGGATAATATCGTCCCTGTTGAGACGATCGGTCGAAAACTATTGCTGTAGTTTTCGACTGGTCGTCCCTGTTAACCGGATAGTATTATCTGGTAACTATAGTTTTTTCATATTTTGTAAACTACGAGGTCGGGCCCAACAAGCATGTTATTCTATACCTGTGGGTTGAACCCGGGTTATCCGGTTAACAGGGACGACCTGTCGAAAACTACAGAAATAGTTCTAAGTTAGCAAGATATATGTCTTGCTAATCTACAAGTTCTTGCCCACTTCACATAATGTGATAAATTATTCCAGGTCGAATGCCATTTACACAAATATGTCACGAAGTGCCGTGGTTTTTAATCAAGCTCAAAAATAGTTTACACAACCAAGGCTCTAACTTAACGATGTGGGACTGTTAGAAATGTGCTATGCTTTAAAAATGAATTGATAAGCAGTTTCTGTTTTCTAAAGCCGAAAGGATTTCCATTGCCTTAAGGCACGATTGGAGACATAATTTGGTTCAAAATTAAGCCGAAATGATTTCCACTGCCTTAAGGCACGATTGAAGACATAATTTGTTTCAAACTTATACCGAAAGCAGATTGTTAAGACAAGGCTGCACTGTTGCATGAAATACCAAAAAAATCATGATGTGGTAAGCTGACGTTACCCTTCTTAAGAATTTCACAGACAGTGCGCATTGCAAAACGCGAATATGGCTGTATCTGATCTAGAAGGTCGCTTGTGCTCTCGATGTACAAGCGAGCAATTCCAAAGATCTGTCTGCGAAGCCTTCAACTTCAACTTGGGCCAAGTTGGCGCGCGCTGGGCATTTTCAAAATTTATAACTTAAAGTATATTTTCATTGAAAACTAAATGTCATATAGCGCCAGCTGCGCTGGAAGTTGTCTCCACGAGAAGGGTCTCCGCGCAGCTCCTTTACTTTCTTTAAAAAGTAAATTCACTCGAGCGCCAATAAGCGGCCAAATGACCAGCCTTCCTGTCTGATCGAAGTCACTTATGCCATATGGGAAAAACAAAATATCTGCGAGTAGTTTTCTCCAAGGATCGCTGGCATCTTTGAGAAACCTAATATTGCAGTACACTGCTTCTATAGCAGCTGCTCTGCGCCGTAGCGTGCGAGTGCACATATATTTTTGTAGGATCGCCGGCATCTTTGGAGAGAACTAGTCGCCTATAGTAACTTCAACACTACAATCCGGGGCAAGCAGAGGAAATGATACCCTTTCAAAGGGCCAAGTTGGCTTATCGCAGTTCATCCGTCAGGGAACTCAAATATGTCCTTCCGAAGGCATCTCAGAAGCGCGCAGAGCATGGAAGATAGATAGACCGACGGAAGGTCTCAATTTTCCTGCTACTAGCAGTTAGTAACTCCGCAACTGCTGAGTATTTTCTGATTACGCATTGCGTGGCATGCAGAGGAATCGCATCATCTGCTAGCTATCAAGGAGAGAAAAGTCAAACAAACACATGGTATGCCTGCAGAGATCGAAGAAAAGGAAGGCAGCAAACATTCAGTCACACTTGTGGCATGGTATTTGTATCGAAGAGCTACGAGGCGATGGCATCGCCGTTCGCAGAGTTCGAAGAAAAGAAAGGCAGCAAACATGCAGATCTGCATTGTCTTCGAGACAACGCCCTGCCACAAGCTGTAACTGATTTTTTTGCTGCCATCCTTTTCTGCAAATTGCGTTTTTTATAAAACATATAGAACAAATAGCCTCGAAGCGATCTGTTGAGCACCGGGCAGAAGAGACGCGTGCTCAGACAGGAGAGAGAGAGAGATGGGTTAGTGCTAAGCTACTGCAAGTAGGTTGGTGCGCCCGAGAGTGAGATGCGTCAGTATTGACGTCGGTACTCATCTCCTCTCGAGGCCCAAGGTGAGGACGTAATGTACTCACCCGAGTTAATTGTTTGGCGGTCGACTACTGCGCTCATGGCACTGTCTATGAGTAAGGTATGAGACCGCCTGAAACTCGGTTGTTTTGCGCGATCACGGTGAGTGATGCTGGGCACGTGAGCAGGCGTTTACAGTGATGTTATCGATAACATCACTGCAAGCAAAACGCTTGGGCGTGCTAACACGTTACCTTACATCAGTGCCTCCAGCTAGCTAGGCTTAGTGAAGCGCTAGTCTAAAGATAGTGATACTGTGAGGTCAGTGTTAGCAGCACTAGTCACAGCTCTCAGGGTTATGTCCTCTTTACAGTTGTTTGACAAGCTTGCTCAAACACTGTGGCTCAAACTCTGTGGTTTGTAGTTGTTGACTGACCTTTTTGCCGTTCACCATTTTGTTGTACATGGGACCCCTGGTGTCCTAGCGGGGGATCACTCCCACTAGGCATGTGGCTTGTGGTTCCCGCTTGCCACACTAACTGGGTAAGTGTGCAAGGCGGTAAACATCTCCACGTTTCTGTAGAAGACACTTTCGCCAACACTCTGTAGACTTGTCATAGGGTCCAGAGCTGTTGGCCCGCGTTGTTGAAACGCGCTCTAGATTGTTCTGGCAATCCTTCCCCGAATATCCTTGGATATTCGAGCACTTGCTTGCCCATTCGGAAGTCTAAAAGTGCTTTTGCACATCGTAGAGATAGTCCTAGGGCTACCTTATAACTAGGTTATGCATGCTTG
>JAULCF010246665.1:0-11004 GCA_032361265.1 Devaleraea mollis | reverse complement strand
ACTGATTGTTCAGTAACAGTAGGATCAAGTGATAATCCAACATGTAGTGCAACTGCAACGGATACAACTTGTGGAGATGACAACGGAACAGCAACAGTAACTGCAACGGGTGGAACTGCACCATATACATATGCTTGGAGTAACGGAGCTAACGGAGCAACTGCTTCAAACTTAGCTGCTGGAACTTACAGCGTAACAGCAACGGATGCTATCGGATGTGAAACTGATTGTTCAGTAACAGTAGGATCAAGTGATAATCCAACATGTAGTGCAACTGCAACGGATACAACTTGTGGAGACAATAATGGAACAGCAACAGTAACTGCTAATGGTGGAACTGCACCATATACATATGCATGGAGTAACGGAGCGAATGGAGCAACTGCTTCAAACTTAGCTGCAGGAAACTATAGTGTAACAGTAACGGATGCAATCGGATGTGAAACTGATTGTTCAGTAACAGTAGGATCAAGTGACAATCCAACATGTAGTGCAACTGCAACGGATACCACTTGTGGAGACGATAACGGAACAGCAACAGTAAATGTAAATGGTGGAACTGCACCTTACTTAATTACTTGGAGTACTGGAGCGAATGGAGCAACTGTAACAGGTCTTGCTGCTGGAACTTACAGTGTAGTAATTGTAGATGCGATTGGATGTGAAACTGATTGTTTAGTAACAGTAGGATCAAGTAATAATCCAACATGTAGTGCAACTGCAACGGATACCACTTGTGGAGACAACAACGGAACAGCAACAGTAAATGCAAATAGTGGAACTGCTCCTTATACATATGCATGGAGTAATGGAGCTAACGGAGCAACTGCTTCAAACTTAGCTGCAGGAAACTATAGTGTAACAATAACAGATGCAGCAGGATGTGAAACTGATTGTTCAGTAACAGTAGGATCAAGTGATAATCCAACATGTAGTGCAACTGCAACGGATACTACTTGTGGAGAAAGCAATGGTACTGCATCAGTAGATGCAAATGGCGGAACCGCACCATACACATATGTATGGAGTAACGGCAGTATATCATCAAGCCTTACAGGTTTAGCTGCTGGAAACTACGGAGTAGTGATTACAGATGCTGCAGGATGTACAACTGATTGTACGGTAACAGTAGGATCAAGTAATAATCCAACATGTAGTGCGACATCAACGGATACATCATGCGGAACCAACAATGGATCTGCTACGGTAGATGCAACTGGAGGAATTGCACCTTATGTTTATTCTTGGAGTAATGGAGCTAATGGAGCAACTGCTTCAAACTTAGCTGCTGGAAACTATAGTGTGACTATTACAGATGCTGCGGGATGTACAACTGAATGTTCAGTTGCTGTAGGATCAAGTGATAATCCAACGTGTAGTGCAACATCGACACCAACAACATGTGGTGAGAATAATGGAACAACTACTGTGAATGTTAACGGTGGTGTTGCTCCTTATAACTACGCATGGAGTAACGGAGCTAACGGAGCAACTGCTTCAAACTTAGCGGCTGGTAACTATACAATAACAGTGACAGATGCTGCAGGATGTACAACTGAATGTTCGGTAACAGTAGAATCAAGTAGTAACCCAACGTGCAGTGCAACTGCAACGGATACAACTTGTGGAAACAACAACGGAACCGCAACAGTAATTGCTAATGACGGAACTGCACCATACACATATGCATGGAGTAGTGGAGCGAATGCTGCAACTGCATCAAACTTGGCTGCAGGAAACTACAGCGTGACAGTTACAGATATAGCAGGTTGTCAGACGGTTTGTAATGTAACAGTTGCATCAAGTGATAATCCAACATGTAGTGTATCTGCAACAGATACAACTTGTGGAGACAATAATGGTACAGCAACAGTAATTCCAAACGGAGGAACTGCACCATATACATACACGTGGAGTAACGGGGCGAATGAAGCAACTGCTTCAGGTCTAGCTGCTGGAAACTATAGTGTAACAATAACCGATGCGATCGGATGTCAATCTGATTGTTCAGTAACAGTAGGAGCTAGTGATAACCCTACTTGTACAACAACCGGAACAGATGCAACTTGTGGAGCCAACAATGGTACTGCAACTGCTAATCCAACTGGCGGATCTGGAGCTTACAGTTACACATGGTCAAATGGTGGAAACACTCAGACAATCACTGGCTTAGCTGGAGGTAACTATAATGTAACAATCTCAGATGCAGCAGGATGTACAACTGTATGTTCAGTAGCAATCGGAGCAAGTGATGCGCCGACATGTACTGCAAGTGCAACAAATGCAACTTGTGGAGATGCAAACGGGACAGCAACTGCAAATGCAGCGAACGGAAACGCACCATATAGCTATGCTTGGTCAAACGGTGGAAACACTCAGACGATCAGCGGTTTAGCTGGAGGTAATTATAATGTGACAATCACAGATGCTATTGGATGTACAACTGTATGTTCAGCAACAGTAAGTTCAACGGATGCACCGACATGTACAGCTTCTGCAACAGATGCTACATGTGGAGATGCTAACGGAACTGCTACAACAAATGGAGTAGGAGGAACTGCACCATATAGTTACGCTTGGTCAAATGGTGGAAACACTCAGGCAATTACAGGCTTAGCTGCTGGTAACTATTCTGTGACAATTACAGATGGAAATGGATGTACTACTGATTGTGTTGCAACAGTTGGTTCTATTGCCGCACCAACATGTACTGCTTCAGCAACGAATGCAATATGTGGAAATGCGAATGGAACAGCTACAACAAATGCAATAGGAGGAACAGCACCTTACAGTTATGCTTGGTCAACGGGTGGAAACACTCAGACAATTACAGGCTTATCTGCAGGTAACTATAATGTAACAATTACAGATGGCAATGGATGTACAACAGTATGTTCAGCGACAGTAACTGCAAGTGATGCACCAACATGTACAGCATCGGCAACAGTAGCAACATGTGGAGATGCTAATGGAACAGCAACTGTGAATGGAGCAGGAGGAACAGCACCTTATAGCTATGCTTGGTCAACTGGTGGAAACACTCAGACGATCACTGGCTTGGTTGCTGGTAACTACAATGTGACGATTACAGATGGGAATGGTTGTACGACGGTATGTAATGCAACAGTGAGTTCAGCTGCATCACCTGTGTGCTCAGTTACTTCAACAGATGCTGCTTGTGGCGCTGCCAATGGAACTGCAACTGCGGGAGCAACTGGAGGAACTGCGCCATATAGTTATGCTTGGTCAAATGGTGGAAACACAGAAATGATCACTGGCTTAACTGGTGGAAATTATACGGCGACAATTACAGATGGTAACGGATGTACATCTGTCTGCACAGTAACAGTAAATGCTACATTGGCTCCAACATGTTCAACATCAGTAACTGATGCAACTTGTGGTGAGAATAATGGAGCTGCAACTGCAAACGGAGCAGGAGGAACTGCACCATATATTTATGCTTGGTCTAACGGTGGAAACACTCAGACAATTACAGGTTTAGCTTCAGGTGTTTACAATGTGACGATAACTGATAGAAATGAATGTACAACTACATGTTCTGCAAGTATTGGCGCAAGTGAAGCACCTAATTGTTCAATCGTTGGAACCAACACAAGTTGTGGTGAGAACAACGGATCAGCAACAGTAAGTGCATCAGATGGTACTGCACCATATTCATATGCATGGAGTAACGGAGCAAATGGAGCAACTGCTTCAGGATTAGCTGCTGGAAACTATACTGTGACGACTACAGATGCTATTGGATGCCAAGTTACTTGTAACGTGGTAATCAACCCAAGTGTAGCAATGGCTTGCTCAATCAATGCAACTCCAACAACTTGCGGAGATGCTAACGGTGCAGCAACTGCTATTACTACTAATGGAACAGCACCATTCACATATACTTGGAGTAATGGAGCAAACACTGAGACGATTAACAACTTAACAGAAGGTAATTACTCAGTAACCATTACAGACGGCGCAGGTTGTGTGTCAACTTGTTCAGCGGTTGTAGGTTCAAGTGCAATCTTTGATGTTCTTATTACTACGGTAGATGCAGGATGTGGATTGAATAACGGATCAGCAATTGCGCAAGCAACAACTGCTCCGACTGCTCCAGTAGTAAGTTATGTTTGGAGCAACGGGGCTACTACTCAACAGATTTCAAATCTTTCAAGTGGTACTTATACTGTAACGATTACAGATAGCAACGGATGTTCTACTGTAGAAACAGCAATTATTGCTGAAACAATTTGTTTGCAACTTGGAGATCTAATCTTTAAAGATTTCGATAACGATGGAATGTTCGGTCCTGGTGACCAAGTATTACCTAATGTTATTTTAAATCTTCATAATGATCTTAACGGAGATAATATGCCAGATCAATTGTTGCAAACGACAACAACAAACCAGGAAGGGAAATACAGTTTCGGTAATCTTAATCCAGGTAACTATATAGTTGAAGTTTCAGAATTGAACTTTACAGGTGTGAATGCATTAGTATCATGTGGACCATCGACAGGACTTTCATTGACGGATCCAGACAATGATATGGATAACAATAATGATGGGTATGATCCAGGAATTAATGGATTTGGTATTCTTTCATTACCAGTGACTTTATCAGTAAATGGTGAACCTAACTTTGATGGAGACGGACCAAATAGTAACCTTACTCTTGATTTTGGATTTATCCAACTTGGAGTAATTGGAGATTGTGTATGGGAAGATCTTGATGGAGATGGTATCAATGATCCAAACGAACCAGGTATTCCTAATGTAACTGTTTCATTATTTGATGCAATAACAGGAGCCTTGATACAGACGACAACAACTACGACTGATCCTTTGACAGGTCATACAGGATTCTATTCATTCATTGGAATTAATCCAGGTACTTATTATATTTCTTTTGAAGCACCACAAGGCTTAATGGCAACAACACCAAATGTTGGTTCTGAAGCTACAGATAGTGATATAACAGGAGTAAATGGAATGGGAACAACTGATGACATTGTGATTACACTTGGTGAAGTGAATACTGATATTGATGCTGGATTCTTTACAACAGCAACGATTGGTAATCAAGTATGGATTGATGAAGTAGGAGGTACGATGAATACTTTTGATACTGGAGATACTCCACTTCAAGGTGTACTTGTTAATCTTTGGGATGACGCAACCAACACGATTGTTGCAATGCAAGTGACGGATGTCAACGGTAACTACTTATTCTTAAATGTTCCAGTTGGAACATATAGAGTAGAATTTGAAGGACCAGACGGATATTCACTGATTGCTGCTGATCAAGGAGGTAATGATGCTATTGATAGTGATCCTGATCCGGTTACTGGATTCACAGATTCTTATGTAGTAGAAGCTGGAGATGTGAATCTTACCATTGATGCAGGATTCTCGATAACAGTTGGCTTAGAACTAGTTGACTTCTTTGGTGAATGGAATAAGGACAATAGAGTAACTGAGCTTGCTTGGATTACTTCACTTGAAGTGAATAATGATTACTTCGATGTAGAAAGAGCGGATGATGATACAAGTGAATTCAGAAAAATAGGTAAAGTAGATGCTCTTGGTAACACTACAGGAGAGACAACTTATAGATTTGATGATGAAACAATAATCAAAGGAGGTACGTACTACTACAGATTAAGAATTGTTGATACAGATGGGCAACTTACTTACTCAGATGTAATAGTAATTGAGGTTGGAGATGTGAGATTAGATATTGAAATAGACCTAAGAGTTTATCCAAGTATCACTGCAGATATATTTACTGTTGATGTGACGAGTTCACATGATCTAGGAATAGGTGGTGAAATATTTGATATGCAAGGAGCGCTAGTAACTAAACTTGAACTTGGAAAAGAAGTGAAAGTTGGTAATACAGCGATCAATGTTGATGTCACAGATCTTATCCCAGGAGCCTACATTATTAGACTGAAAGTAGGTAATAGAGTATTTATAGAAAGATTTACAGTGATTGATTAATCGCTTTGATTAATTAACCTTAAAGTTTTATAATAGAAGAGGGTGGTTTCGAAAGAAATCACCCTCTTTTTTGTGCCATGAGTGGGCATTAGCTAATACCATTTAGTAATAATAAGGCCGCTTTGGATTTGAATGTATGAATTTCACCTTTGTTCTGTGCTATCACTCCCCGGTATTAAGTATACTGTGAACTTTCAACACTTACCTATTTAATACCATAATTATCTGATTTAATTGAAGCCTGAAATCCCATTACTTCGTTAGAAATACTAGCCACTTCAGGTGGCTAGCTACCCAAAGCAAGCTGTGTCTTTATTTTCTGCCTTTAACTTATAATCGTATGATTGGGCTTCAGAGAAACTTGGCGTCAAAAATTATGTGCCAAATAAGATAAATTCGCTGACTCTAGTGTGTCATTGCCAGGAAAGAGGACTTAGCCATGCTTCTTTCCTCACAGTTAAATTTTTAATTGGAGTAAATTTAATTGCTGAGTTGTAGTAGTAAATGAACATATTTTGAAGCTGCTAGTTTGAATTAAATTAACTGTTGTCGCTGGTTAACTTCATACAATGTTTATGATTTTACGGACATATTTAAGTATCAAAATTTAAAGACTAAGATGATAGATTTAATTGAATTACATATAAGGGTGATGCGCAAGCATTCTAAAACAATACGCCCCTAGATCCAAGTGATAACTGTGACGATTTTTGATTTTTCAACTGTGCCAGTATTGGTTTCTGTGGACCAAAATTCTATTCTAATATTTGTGTAAATAATAATGTTATAGATCCAGTTGGAACTATATTCTACCATACGATAGAATCGCATATTTAGACTTGTTTACCTAGGTGAGTTTCCAAAACAAACAAGGCCCAACAGCTACTTGCAACATATAAGAATAAGTGATGCATGATAAGTAATGAAAGAGATACAGTCTCGCCAAATGAGGTCTAATTTTTTTTAAGAATGTGAGTGATGATATTTTGCTTTTATGGAAGTTAGTAGAAGTCGTAGTTCTGGCGATATGAGTAGAGCCGTGTCTAAACTTGAATTCGGAGACCTCGTAACTAGGGAACGACTGAACACTAAGTACGTCTCAAGAGATGACTTTATTATTGATTATGAACTACGTTCAATCCTTTTTTTTAACTACCTAAAGGCGGATTGACTGGAATATTGAAATAAGGTAGGAGTGTATATAAAGAAGATGTATTATAAATAGAATAGATAGTTGTAATTCGTCTTTTTTATAAGAGAGATTATCGATCAATTTCATCCTATTTTCTTTGTAGACATTCCAACTTATTAAACCGCCGTGATACACGAGCCATAGATCAGGTGGTGTGAAAGTAGTAAAATGGAGTTTAAAAAGCATCGTGTTTTACCCTTTATGGTATTTGTCTGTACCGAACAATAGGTTAGTCTCGAATATTGAATGTCAGCTACTTTACATTTGGCTTATCAAAGCATTGTTTTCACTTTTTTAGTTATTGTCGGAAATTAAATATTTACCTCTCACTTAGTGACAGTTACTTGTCATAACAAGCAGATACAGCCGCATTTGCGCAAGCTCACCATTACTTTTGCCACATCTCTGCGTAAACATTATGTGGAGTAACTAATAACGACTTTACAAAGACTATATAAACATTATTCAATTACACACTATTAACTATTTCTAAAGAATTATAACAATAGCACACTATGACTAAGTGCTTATAATTTTTTGGTATGACTATACTTTATGACTAAAACAATTACACCAAATTCCTTTATGATTATGAAAGATTTGTACAAAAATGTGTTTGTGCATGTCTGCTGGATATTTATCCTAGCAGTATGTACAGCGCCTTCTGTGTTTGCAAACACAGAAAACCTTTCATTGAATCACGCAGAAGAAGCAGTTGTAGCTGTTGATTTGACAATCTCCAATGATGGAGCTTGTCCTATTGACATTTACCTGTGGAAGTCAACTGGAGATGTATACTATACAACTCTAGCAGGCGGTGATCAATGGACTATCCAAACTGAAGAAGGCGAAAAGTGGCGAGCCGTTAACTCTTCTCCAGATTGGAATAATTTATTATATGATGAGCATTACATGGTCTCATATAAATCCAGCCAATGGTGGAAAACTTATCCTGATTACTGTGGTGGTATCTTGCCTCCAGATGTAAAATGCTCAGGATCTAATTCTTACACCTGGGATGGTAATGTTCAAATAGTGAACGGAAGTTATCAGTCAAATGCAAAATTACTTTGTGGAGGCACAGAGTCAGTTTCATTTAACCTGCCTTCTGAATTTCACCATGGACCTATTACAATTAGTATTCCTGAATACGTATCAGCTGATGGTTATACATCAAGAGCTGGTAAGAATCAAGTTAATGAAACTTGGTACATTGAATACTATAAAGGAGGTAAGAAAGTCGGACAGACCAATTGTACAGATGATGTGCAGGATGGAATAAATTATGCTTGGACTATTGGATCATTAGACGCTGTTACTTTAGACAGTGGTGCTGATGAATTCAGAATTGTTCATTGTGGATGTACATCTGGTGGAGCACAAAGTGTTCATGCAACAGGTGTTTGTTTTAATTATACAGTATGTGCACCTGAAGTTACTGTGTGTAACGAAGGTGCTTGCCCAATGCAACTAGTAGAATGGTTGTCTAGTGGAGATGTAATTCTTGGAACCATTAACGCTGGTGGCTGTATGACAGTTACGGGTTACGAAGGAATGAAGTTGAGATATATCAATACAGATCACAATTGGAGTGACTTGTTATTTGATGAATCAGTAATGGTTTCTGGATGTAGTGATGTTTCTTATGTCGCTAATGCAAATTATTGTTTGCCAAATTGTGTTTTCACTTGTCCTGCTGACAAAATGATTTCTTGCGAGGATTCAATTGATCCTTCATTTACAGGAATGGCTTCAGTAAGCGGAGCAAATTGTGTTGACCCAATCGTAACTTACACTGATGAGTATGATGGTAATTCTTGCCCGCAAGTTATTACTAGAACTTGGCAATTAGATGCTAGTATTCCTTCATCTAATCCATGTGTGCCACAGACTGTAGCATATTGGGATTTTGCTGGAAACGGAACCCAAAACTTATGTCAAGCATATGGAGGTGACCCATTGAAAAATGGTGTTCCTGCAACTTCAATAAATGGAACTGGATGTAGCTCAAATTTTCATGTTAGCTCAGTTCAAAAAGATGGAAAGAGCTCATGTGTTCAAGGAGCATTTGGTACACCTGAGTCTGCTGCATGTGTTGGTGGACAGGATACCAATGGATTCCAGAACAACAATAATGATGCTACGGAGTTCACTGTTTCTTTCGGTGCTGCAGATGAAGGAAGATTATCTTCTTTCTGTTTCTATGAAAGATCAGTAACGCACAACGAAAACTTTGGTCAAAACTGGCCACCTCAACAATATGGGATTAGAGTGCTTAAAAACGGTACTGAAATATTTAAAAGTACTGGAAATAATACAACGGGCGATTGGTCTCAAGAATGTTTTGATTTCTCAAATGATACTGACTTCAATTATAATGGAGTTACTACATTTAAATTTGAACTTTTAGGATATAATCCTACGGAAGATAGATATGATGATGATCAAAATATCTGGGAAATTGATGAGTTTAATGTAATGGCTTGTTGTGGTGACATAAACACTACAGTAAACCAAACTGAAACTTGTACTCAGATTATTCAAATCTTAGATAATGAATTTCCTGTAATTACAAATGTACCTGCTGATATTACACTTACATGTTCAGAGGAAGTGCCAGCAGCTGCTACAGATGTAATTGCAACCGATAACTGTTCTTATGATACTGACTTCTCAGAAGAGATTACAGGATCTGCTCCTTGTGACTATATAATCACAAGAACTTGGACGGCTTACGATGCATGTAATAATACTGTTACAGAAACTCAAACAATAACTGTTGTTAATGATGTAAATGTTACGATTACAAAAGATCCTGTTGATGCGATCTGTGATGGTACTGAAGTAACATTAACTGCTGACGGAACTGGTGGATGTGCACCTTACACTTATGCATGGAGCGCCAATCTTGGTACTTCTGCTTCTGTTGTAGTTGCACCTTCTGTAAATGAAACTTACTCAGTTACAGTTACAGATGCAGATGGATGTAGCAAATCAGCTTCCATGGATGTAACGGTTAATCCTAATCCTGAGTCAGGGATTACTGGCGAACCAATTACTTGTACTGAAAATGAAGTTGAGTTCACAGCGATCAACCCACAAGCAGGTGATTCATATGCTTGGGATTTTGATGGCGGTGTAACTGCTGATGGAGATACTGATGATGCAGTAGAAACTGTTTTCTGGCCTTCAACTGGAGGAGAGGGAACAAAAAATGTTACAGTAATAGTTACTTCTGCCGATGGATGTACGGTAGAGTATACTCAGACGATAGAAGTTGAATATTGCATGAGCATTGGTTCAACTGTATGGTTAGATTACAACAATAATGGTCAACTAGATGATGGAGAACCATCAGTAGATGATAAAACAATTGAGGTAAGATTATTGGATGCTTCAAAAAATATTTTGGAGTCTCAGTCAATCAGTGATGGAAATTATTTCTTTGATGGATTAGCGCCAGGTGACTACTTTGTAGAAATCGATGCTCCTGCTTCATACCCAGTATCTTCAACTCCAACTAATGCTGGAGATGATCAGACTGATGATGATGATAACGGAATCCAAACTGACTCTGATGGTGACGGTCTAACAGACGGACCTATCAGATCAGGACTTATTACTTTATCACCTAACACAGAGCCGGTTAACGAGCCAGGAAAAGGTGGAGCACAGGATAATGCAGATGATAAGAATGGAGATATGACAGTTGATTTTGGTTTAGTGCCACTTTCATCAGTTGGATCAAGCATTTTTGTTGATAATAATAACAATGGTATTCTTGATGAAGGCGAGCCTTCATT
>JAULCF010244444.1:1921-12090 GCA_032361265.1 Devaleraea mollis | reverse complement strand
GTATGATTAAAAAGCCTCGCGCACGTTTTTCTCACAATTTCTTTTTTTGGCGGTGTTTGTCGGCATCATTTACCTGTAAGCGGACTTTTTTAACCCTCTTTCTTCGAGCGCAACGTGTTCCAAATACTCAGGCCTCCCCCCACGCCGTCAATCCGCATGCAGATACTTCCCGCCCGCAGCCAGCCCTCGTGCTCATACTCCTTTGCGCTTTGCTTATGTGCAACGCTCGCGCACTTTCGCCCAACCAAGTAACCAGCCTCGCCTCTGGATACTGTGCCCAAAGAAGATTCAATTTCTTCGGGGCGTATTCACGCGGGCAACCCACGCGGCTGGCGTCGACGTAACAGCTTCCCCAAGGGAAGATTCATTTTCCCAGGGGCTCTGCGAAGCCGACGCACTTGGGCGGGCTGCGAGCACCACCCTTTTTCCACGCAACTTTGCAGTTACCCCCCTCCTGAGCCTGTCGTCACGTCGGCTTCTCGGCCACTTCCAATCTCTCCCCGTTCACGCCCTGGAAACCATCCAAGTACTCCCCCTGATTCTGGCGTTCCGGCGCTGTTCAATCCCTCGCTCTCTCACGGGCTTCCGCTCTCCCTGTCAAGAACCCGGGCCATTTTTTTGGCGCAGCTAGTCTCCCCTTAGTCTACCCTGCAGTTGACGTTCAAGCCCTTCGCGTGCATCCAGTTGCCTCCCCCCTGCGCATGGCGTCCCGTCGCTGGTCTCGACCTCACTTTCACACAGACTCCCGCCCTCCCCGGGCAAAGTTTTACTGCGCGCCCTCTCGTTTTTTCGCCCAGCCAAATTACCAGCCTCGCCTCTGGATAATGTGCCCAAGGAAGATTCATTTTACTCGGGGTGCATTCACGTGGACAACCCACGCGGCTAGCGTCGACGTAACAGCTGCCCCGAGGGAAGATTCATCTTCCCAGGGGATCTACGAAACCGACGCACTTGAGACGGGCCACGAGCGCGTGGATTTCGGAAACTACTTCTGGCCGTCTATTCTCCAGGGCGGACTATTGGAGTTCAGCTCTACTGTTTTCAGACCCCATTGGTTAATTGTACTTCATTGAACCGCGACTGTCATGAGTGCACCGTCAGATCATCATTGAGGCGAATGCGGTGGCTGGAAAGCTAATCCGAGGAAAAAGAAAGCAACAAGTCATCAAAATAGAGACAAAAACAACAGAAACGGAAAGCAGGCTATTACTGAACTCCCGAAGACACAGCACGGTCTTATCAGCTATTTTTTACCCGGAGGGAACATTAATGGGGACCGTGCATTTGTTAGAGACAGGGACAATGGGAAAGGCATGTATAGTGACATTCGGGGAGGCGAATACGGAGACTGGTTGGATGTTTGGGTTAATGATTTTTACTGGGGAGAAGAAGATTTAAGCGTTTGGGTACATACGAAGATAGCAGCGCTGTATGAATTAGCTTGAGAAGTTTTTAAAACGGATGCGGCAGGTTGGATAAGCTACGCGTGAGAAACTTAAAGCGTACGAGCGGAATGTGAAGCTCGTGCAATTGCCGTCCGTTTTTGGAACTGACTCTAACGCTGTTGTAAGTACTGCGTTGAAACGCCCAGAACACGCAGAATTTAAATAGGCAGATGTACTCATGCGTCACCGTGAAGATATTGCGCGAGAGGTCATGGAAAGAGACAAGGCATTATCCGAGGCCGAGGAGTTGCGTACTCTATGTGACGCGGAACTTACACAGGCGAAGACGCTTGCAGAAGAAAGACGTCTTGCTGCGTTGTATGTTGAGAGATACAAATTAATGTGGAAATCAGCTAACAAAGATCTGCTTTAGAAGCTTGAGAACAGGAAAAAGGAGCTGCTGGATTCTCAAGCGGAAGTAGCGCGATTGGAGTCGGAGAAAACAAAACTATTGCGTGAATGTGGACAAATTCAAAATTCTTTGAATAGGTTTGCGAAGACGTCTGGAGTTTGGACTGCTGACCAATACTGCATTGACCTTGACAGTGATGTGAATTTACCAGAAGTTTTGAGGGAAATCGAATCACAGGTTCGGAACGCGTTTTGGGCTGGATAGGACGATGAGGAGCACAGAAAAGGTTGGCTTGCACCTACTTCCCAGAAGCATTTTGAACTCAGAAGCAGGTTAATCAGATCATTGCACTGTTAGGGTTTGATGAATTTCTTTGAATAGTTCATTTCGTGAAGATGATTTCTTCTTAGTCAAATCTGCAGGTATTTGAATTTCGTCGAGCTACATTATTTCCTCGTACGTACGACAGTGTACTGAATCAGAGCCACTATGAAAGTGCCGCGTAAAATTAAACGCTTTTACTCTGCATACCTTCGCGTCATCGCGGAATATCCTCCTATCGGCATTCCAACTTAAGTCCGTCACTCCCTGGTGTCATTTCATCCTTATTAATTCGTCGCATCGCAATCTCGCAGCCTCAAGGCCTCTTTTTCGCGCGACGTTTGTGGCACAAGGTCGATCCAGTACAGAGTTCTGAATATGCTTGGGGGGTGGGACAAGGAAGAGACTCGCACAAAATATGGTCTATGCGGAGTTTCTTTCGTCTCGGCTACTTTCGCGCACCTGAACCGCGGGACAGGGCAGAATTGTCTCTGTGTGCGACACCTTTCGCCACTAAAGCGTTTTGGGTATTTGCTATGGCTATATCAGATTTCTGCATCTCTCTTGACGATATCTGGATGAATAAGAGCCTCAAACGCTCTTTAACTGTGCACCCAGGTATCAAGTTTGCTACGGTATCCTCGTGAGGGGCCTTCCTATCAGTGGCAGTTTCGCGAGCAGTGACTTACTAGACCATGAATTTGTATGTGTTTGATGTACCAGAAGAGACGGTGGCGTCTTTGAGCTTGAGGGAGCCTTCAGATGTTTTGAAGGGATTACGCCGTCCTGATTGGAAGTCTGGCGCCCTCGTCAGTAGCGTTTTCTGGACATACATTGCGCTGTGCCAACTGTAGTATGCCCTTCTGGAAGTGGGTTCCTGCGCTGGAAAAGAAACGTCGTGTAGAAAGAAAGGGGCGATCCAGGCCGGGCATTATATGTACTTAACCTCCGACAGTGACGGCAGCGGGCGCGAAGATGGATCAATTCTTACGCCGCATCGTGTAATTACACTGATGACGGAACAGGATCAGTTTATGCGCACGATGGGTGTGGCAATTTCTCCAGCGTCTACTCGGATGGTGAAGCAGCTGCAGGAGCCAACTCGAAGCAAGTTTATAGAAATTTGTGAGAAATATCCCAACGCTACGACCTCGAAGTCGGACGTCCATTCCCTCGTCCGGGTCGCCAAGCAACTACTGATAGAGGAACAAAATATGATCGCTGCCCATAACTTTCCGTTCAGCATGATCTAGAAAGGGCTCATAAAGCCGGATTCCAAAGGCTTGTGCGAACTGCTTTATCAGATGAATGGCGGTCCGACAGTGTGAAAGTTTGAGTGTAATCATACTTTCAGTGGATGATTTAGATGCATCCAAGGGTAAGCCACAGGCATACCACTGCAGGAAAGCTGTCTTATCGGTTTGAAATCAGACGGTGATGCGATGGTTACCGGTAACCGAGAGTGTGCTAATTTATGGTGAGATGCGGTTTGGCGTTTACTGCTTGTAGAACTGGACTCTGGCATTAATTCCCGCTCCTTCTTTTCGCTGAATATTTTCCCATCGATCATAACAAGTTTTCGGAAAACGCGTGAGAAATACAGAACCCGCATCCGGAATTGTTTATAATGACCAAGGCAAACACCGAGGCCACGTAAGTTTTGGTTCACCATGTAATTCCGGATTTCTCCGTCCACGCAGAGGCGCTCTGGGAGATCACCTCGGATATTGAAAACGATGATCGGTCGGTTGGAGGTGGAAGTGGTAGTCCGTATTTTACAGTTGTTGGAGGGAGTAGGAGAAAGAAGAAAAGGAAAGTATCTGTCAGTAACGAACGAACCCAATCGTCCGCCCATGTACTCGGCTCTGGTGAGAAGTGGTGGGCGTTCGTCATGCATGGCTTTGACTACGAGCAGACCAGTGCTAACGACTTGAATTTCCTTGCCGTTGTGTCAGTACAGTAGACGGCGCATTGGGTCAGGGGACTGACTGCAAAGGTAAACTACAAATACACATCTCGCTATACTGGAGTGAAGACAGATGTTGTTTTTCGCCGAGTACGTCCGGCAAGGTGCGTGGGTTGTGGATAAAAGAGGTCGAAACTAATGATGTTGCAGTTCGAGTACGTCTGGTGAGCTCGATACCGTCTTTGCAAGGACAAGTTGATGATGGTGTACATCGGGATTCAGATTTGGTGGGATGGCGTAATGAAGACTTCTTCCAGGACCCAGAAAGTACAATCCTAACAATTGTACCGTATCTGAGCGTCTGCGCGGTAGGTAAAATTCGCGTACTGAAACTTCGGTTGTGGCACGTGCGCTTAGTAGTGACTTGAAGTCGTGGATGCGCATATTTGGTGTTTCCAAGATTCTGGAATGTCTGACAGCTTCTCGCCCACCACCTGCCGTAGAGAAGTTTGGCAAATTCTCATTGAGTCCATCACGACTTGAAGAATGGGATCATGCGGGAATGTAGAGGTAGAGATCTTTTTGACGGGTGCTATGATAACCAAATTCCAGGACTTAGCGGGGGACGCCCTTCCACCAACAAAATCCTTTGTTGGTGGAAGGGCGTACCCTAGCCCTAGTTGGTAAGATGTCTCCTGTTACAACCCGTTGTCCCCGCGACCAATTTCCATTGTCTTGGTATTCTCTTCCGACTTCTTTGACGCTGTTGGAATGTCCCCGACGCAACGTGTGTTGGATGTCTTCATGACACCGAGGCGTGAAGCTGCTGTGGCTTTTATTCTCGGGTCAACTGAAATGTTTCAAGAATTTGAGACAGGGATTGGACCATGACGTCGCGGTGTGCTTCTAGGTGTCCGCCGCACGTCGCTGCAAGTTCTATTGGCGTTGCGCCCAGTCCTGCCTGATTACTATGTGCCAATGATTCGCCAGGGTTATAGTTCAAAAGATCATTGCTAGTCTTAGTCTTGTATTCATGAAAGACAAGCGGCTTGTGGAAAGTGCTTTCCATTGTTGGACTCCCGTTTTTTTGAAGAAACCTAGTCAGAAGCTGGGGAATGTGATTTTTCAGCGCACGCTTTATTGAGGAAGATCCTGATTACTCCTAAGGCATACTGGCAATGCTTAGTGATTTAGTTCGCGTAAAATTGATAATGTTTGTGAAGGTGATGTGTTACATGTAAGAGTGCATTTCACGACGTGGAAGAAAGGTGGCTATTCGCTGCTTCCAGGATCAGTGTCATTATCGAAGGTGGGGCGGAGTATCTCCGTCAACGGTTCTTTAACGGTTTCCTCAGTTTATATCTCATTGACCACACCATATTCAGTACCGGTGGAATCCATGACCCCGTTGTCATACTCCTTCTTCCCAATGCAAAACTTGCACGCTATTACATTGAGCGATTTAGTGTCAAAATATTCGTGAAGTGTCCCAATGAACGCTATGTTCGACAAGCTTTCGAAATCTGGAGTTTTCTGTAGCGCCTGCTTGAGAACAAAAACACCTGCGACGTTTTAAATTTTCGCAGGTCTCGCAAGCTTCGAATTTGTTGTGACGTAGAACATTTGCATATGTTCGTTGTCCTTCACCTCTGCTGTTTCTGGGTCATCGCAATCTTTAATCGCCCCTTCGATATAGTCTCTAGTGATGGCAAGAAGAGAACGCGCGAATGAGATGACTGTGTAGAGCACATTTTCGTCGACAGCAAGTAGATGTGGCCACGATGTGCATTCACGCAGTTCCACTAGGTTGTCAAGCGCGACAGAAAGTAGTTCCACCTTGGATGTATACCCGACCGAGGTAACTTTCGCGAAATCGTTGGAGCGCAAAGCGTCGTTAGTGTTGGGTGCAGCGGAAATGAATTTCTTGAACTTGAAAGATAGCGTGAATTCCGGGTGTTTTGTCTGGTACTTCTTGAAGACGTTCCGGTTCTCATCTCTCAGAGTCTTGGACACTTGACACGACTTCTCTGGATGGTCTAAATACGTCGGCAATGGTGCAGGAAAACCCAGATCGGTTCCAAAAATACAATCTTCAAATCCTTCTAGTTTCACACGATTGGTGGACCCTGCCTTAGGGAGGCATTCGTACCACGCCTTAGTCTCCTCTACTAGTGTTACGAATGCAACAGGTCCATCAGACGTATCAGGAGAATTTGGTGTTTCATTGCTAGTGACCGCTTCGTTCATAGGAGAACTTTCCACGGGTTTCTGTTTTCGAAATTGAATACTGTAGCCAGGAATTTTGAGCTTCACGGGGACCGCCAATTAGCAAACTATTTCCAGAAAAAAGAGCCTGGCACGTACTCTGAACTCTTGAAAAAAGATCCTTTCCATTTTTACATAAGCTATTATGAAACAGAAGACTACGGCTTTCAAGCTGGCATTTCGTAAAGGACAAGTTAGCTATTGGCGGTCAAAGAATACATTTGAACTATTCTGGTTGTCATATTAAATTTTTGAACTAGTTTGGCTGTCAACTGCGAAAATAATCTGGCTAGTTGTCAAGAAACGTTTCATGCCAGAGACATTCCCAATTGGTTGTCAAGAATTTGTGGTCGAACTGATTTCATAGTCAATTATTTAGTAGCGATCAACACCACTGCGAAGTTATTCAGAGAAGCCACGATGGTTGTCAAACATTTTAAGTTTACAAATGACGGTACTCAAATACATTTGGCGGCCAATATAGTTGTCTAAATGAGCAACTGTGTTCCATGTAGTGGTCACAATTATAAATTTAAAAGGGCGCTGCGCTAAAGACAACTTTGGTGGCTGTCAGAGAACGATTAGGATTTGACGTCTACCTAATTTTCAGTGTGCCGAGAGACAAAGAGAGAGAGGTTTTTGCTTTTTTGAAATCAGTGTGCCAAAGACCAATACCTATTCGGAAAAGCCTAATAAGTCAGATCGGTCTACCAATTTAGATCGAGTTTAATGGTCAACCATTCGTCTGTATTACTCCCTCCAAAATCTTCCTCCAATTTCATAGCTGAAGTCTTATAGTTCCTAAGCGTATTTTGTCTTCGTCCTTAAGACTTCCGCCAGCTTTCCCGTCGTCATACCCTAGGTTAGGAGCCCCTTTCACGTTGAGCTCAACGCGCGCGCACGACAGCTTCGGAGAACCTTTCGCGCGAGCGCGTTCGCTTGTGAAGGCAGTGGTGCTATCCAGGTAGAAAGAAAAGAGGAAAAGCCGGGGTTGTCGGCGCCATTTAGAAATTATCGCGGAGCATAGATCCTCAGGATACGAGTAGGCTACTCATAGAATGATTTTCCGCGGTGACGCACAGACAGCGTTCAATGGAGTCGCTATGATAGCGAGTGCTAGCTAGCGAGGCTATCCTCATCAGCATCCAAAGAATTGGTTTCGTCGGGACGACGTGGCACGGCGCCGCGCGTGGCAGCGAAGCCATTCATATGCGTCATTTTACAAATAGTGATCCGAATCAGGATAGGAAATAGAACTCGCGCAGTGCAAATGATTGCCTAAATGCAACGCTTTGGCTCTTTCCCAACCGGTTGTCAAATAGGGAAGTGGCAAAATAAGGCTGTTTTGCGCTTTCGGGAATAGTATTTCTTGGCCATTAGTGTCGGCTGATATTAAGATGTTGACAACCATAAAGATTGCAGTTCTTTATTTGACAATGATCTGGAGTATTATATTACTTTGACAGTGAATATGGTTGTTAATGTTGGTGAGAATAAGTTGACAGGTGGATTGTTTTTAATAAGATTACTTGACAAGTATATAGAAATAAAAAGGCGTGACAGCCAGGAAGGGATGCTGTTTTTAAATTGACAGCTAATATGGTAGAGAAGCATTATTTGACCACCCAACGCTAATAAAGTGTTTCATAAATGAGCAGGTCGCGTTGTTGTCACATATCCTTCCTGAAGGCAGCCTGATATTTATCGTCTTTGTTTGGACTACGACGTCATTGATTAGGTTGAGGTCAATTCTCGCAGACTGTTCCTTCTCCTTGATGACTTTGTGTTTTACAATCCGGCTGAGAATGTAGAGGAAGAAGTCATTGTTCACCATATAGGGGGTACCAGCATCTTTGAGCGACATGGCGGACAAATCGAATACGGTGACCAATTTCTGAAATTGGTTGCAGAGGTACACGTGCAATCTTCTGCTAAGATTCCGCAGTTTGCAAATCTCAGCTTGCTCCGCGGTGAGTGTGTCGTCATTAATGCCAGGCTCTTCTAACTGGGTAGACTTAATCTTCGAGATCTTATACTTCAGGACCGCTCTGGTCACTGCTACGTTGTAAAAGTGGCTTATCGCTAGAAACATATTCTCGCTATGCTTAACCCCAGAGAGATTCACCAATTCGGAAACTGCTTCATAGGCCTGCGCATAAGACAGTTGAGGGGAAAATTGGGTCCTCTGCGGTGCGTTGGACTGGACGAAGAAAGACGAGAAAACGATATTCCCTGCTACCCGTGTCAATTCGCTGAAGAGAGTATCTTGTTTGGCAAATCTCACTGTCCGGTTGGCAAGTTTTGGGAGAATTTGAACAGCTGCTAGTGTCTTGGCGACGGATAGTTGTTCGAATGTTACATCAGTTAGCTTGGATTTGAAACTTATTTCTGCCTTGATCTCAGCATTCAACGCTGCGCGGTTGTCAAGGCTGATCTTTCGTAAATGCAACCTTCGAGTATTCTGTGGAACTGATTGTAAGACGGTGCGAAAAGCTGCGTATCCCTCGCATGTGGCGATGTTTTCAAGGAGGGATTGGGTTGGGTTAACATGAGGGGTATGTCGGTTGTCGCTCTGCGTCGCGCTGTTGTCACCGCTGGTGTGGTCACTGGGGTTTGTGTTGTCAGCTGCTGTGCTTTTGCCTGCTGTCATCGCAAAATCAGTTGAATCCATGGTGAATGAGAGAAACAAGTCAAAGATCCCGCGGTAGCGTGGCTGATGGAATTAAAGTTCTTCGAGCTATTCGCGTAGGGTAGGCTAAACGCTATTAGCCAGGCAATATTCTATAGAGCGGGTATGCTTTCGCGGGAACATGGATTGATCGGCGATTGCGATCAGAAGAAGTTAAAGATTTACTGGCATCAAGACACTTACTATCTCCATCTCTTTCTATTCAGGTACATCATGGAAGGTATTTAAATGGCATAGAATGCAAATATATATATATATATATCAGAATACAGACTGATCTACAATATCCTCATGCAGGATAAGAGTTTATAGATATGATAAAGAATGCAGGAGTTGTCGATTGCCACGTGACATGCCTATCTTATTTGCCGTGTCAAAATCTTCATACGACGACCAATGAGAATCGTGATCTCTATTTTAATATTGCCACGAATCAAATTGGGAGTCAAAGACTGTGATTGCGGCCTGTTTACGGGGTACTATGAATACTCCTTCGTATGTCCTGGCCCCGGATGGACGTGTTTGACTAGACCAAGCGGTGTTGACAGCGATTGTGACTTTCCCTTAGAGGTGGAGAGAGGTGGGGAGCTGATGATGTGGTGAGTCCGCACGAACATTAAGTCAAGTGAGTTCACCTAAGAGCGTAACTAACATTTGTTCTTCTGTCGCGTTGATCTGATTTGTCCCTCCACAGACGTGCAATATCTGGGGACTATTTGTTACCTTATTATTGTCGTGAGAGCGTCCGTTTCGGTTACGAGACCCAGCCGTGTTGACGGCTATTGTGACCTCCCCTTGGAGGAATGGAGCTGAAGATGTGGTGAGTCCGCACGAACTTTTAGTCAAGTGCGTTTTCCTCAGAGTGTTCCTATTTTTTGTCCATCTATCGCGTTGATCTGATTCGTCTCTCCACAGATGTGCTAGTTCTGTGGACTACTTGTTGCATTGTTACCACCTTGAGAGCTGCAGTTTCAGGTACTTTTACGTCTTTTCTTTATTTGCGGACCGTCCTGTCTGCATTTCATGTGACTAACCTACCATTTTCTTCTTCTCTCAGTTTATTTTATTTGGTTAGAGTATTTTCGGGTTTCGCGGACGACTACGGATTGGTGAGCGCAACGTTTTCGGCGGTTTGCAACGTTTTCGGAAAAATACTTGTCTGGCGAAGGCAGAATGTGATTGTCACTCGTG
>JAULCF010244443.1:10716-28579 GCA_032361265.1 Devaleraea mollis | reverse complement strand
CCGGATCTTGTCTTTGGTTTTATCTGGATCGTAGAAGATCCGCGAATAGTGGGGAACGTAGGCGGCATACAGACCAGGCACGACAGTCTCAATCACATCGCCGATAGTGGCGTCTGTTTTCGACTTCTTCGTGAGAATCTTGAAGTATTCCGCCTGAGGTACGATCAAAAGCTTGATGCCTTTGTCGAGCAGAGCAGGTACGAGGTCTTCGAGATATTCCTTCACCTCCGCGGCAGGTGTCTTCTTCTTGCCCGGTGCGGTATGAAGATCACAGACCATGATGTCACGGTTGAGATTCTTCAAGTGAGGTTGGAAATAGTGCTTCTCGATCTCGGATGTCTTGATGGTGGGAACCAGGATAGCGATCTCTGGATCCCGTGTGGTGTTACCGACGATTTCGTACTTCATGGTTTACCACCCGTGATAGTCGGTTGACGCGCCGGCTGAATCATAGTTCTGAGATTTCATCACCCGTTCTGGTTCAAGTTGAATGATGTCCCGATTGATCAGACCAGCAATTCCTTGATCATCTATACAATTACCAAGGAGGTGCCGTGTCGTCTGAGAAGAACGAAAAGGCCAACGGCCAGTCGTGCTAGTGATCAATCGGTAGACACTCCATTCACCATTTGGTGTCATCTCAGATCGGTATGATCGTTTGAGTTTCTCAGAAGCCATATTCTTGTTCCTTTAATCTGAAATGACAATGGATTTTTTGAATTCATGAGGAGAATAATCTCCAATATCATCGTCATGAATCATTTCATTGTTGGTGTCTAAGTTCTGAACAGAAACAGAATAGCAAGTAGAACAATCTTGACCATGATCCGCATAAACAAAAACAGGAAGATTTCCGTGTTTGTTTCTGATTTTATTCAGTTTTTTAAGCAATTTTTTGAGTTTCATTGAAAATACCTCGCTGGTAGGGCTCCTCGTAGATAGAGCCGGGATTTAGGGCGGGACAGTGCGACATACATCATTCGAGCTGTCTGCTCGACGTTGGTGCATTTGCCGATGTCTTCCACGTCAACGATGACTTCGTTGTATGTGGATCCCTGTGATTTGTGAGTGGTGGATGCCGACACAGAGCGGAGATCTGGATAGTTGTTCCGGATTCCGAAGAACCGATCCCACCGTTTGTTTGCGGCGTAATGATCCAAGACTTCCTTGCGGTCTTCTGGATCTGCGAATGAGGTAACCTCGTAGAGAGTCCCATTCATCACGTCTTTCACAGTAAGACTGATCATGCGGACTTGAGCGCCTTGCACGATCTGGGTGTCCATCCGATCATCGGTAACGGCCATGACTTCAACCACTTGGTCAGTGTAGAGGCGTTCCTTGCCGACCAGCTCAGCTGATTGGTTATTGGACAGGACCTCTCCGACGACGAAGGGCTCAGTGTACCCGCGAAGATCACGGATATAACCGTTGTAGTCGATGACACGACGGTTGGTGTAGGACAGCAGACGCTTGGATGAGTCTTCCTGAAGGTAGTCACGCTGAAGCACGCCTTCCATCTCAGGGCCATCGATGATGTCGATCACGCCAGGGACTTCCAAGATAGGTGTGAAGATTCCTGTCTTGACAGTTTGAACCAACTGATCACACAGAGACATAAGAGCAGGTTGCTCAGCATTGCGCACTGGTTTGGTCAGGTTGGCTGTCCGGTAACCTTGGGTGAAGATTGGAGACAGTGTCTCTTTCACCGGCGCCAACTGATTCCGGTCACCGACGAAGATGACTTTACAGGTGGAGTCGATACCTTTGAGCATGTATTTGAACAGCTCTCTGTTGATCATGGAATCTTCGTCGACGATGATTACGGTGCCGCTGTGGACTTCCCAGTTGCGGGTTGGGACCACTTTGACGTCACCAGTGGTGAAGTTCTCGGAGAGACGAAGGTTCATGAAGCTGTAGATCGTACCGATCTCGCCGGCCCGGTGAGGCATGGCGTCAGCAATAACAGCTGCAGCTTTGTTTGTGGTTGCGGTGATCGCTACAGAATGAAGAGGTGAGCCCTTCTTCTTATGGTTCAGAATACCATCGGCGATCTTGGAAATGAGGAAAGTTTTGCCTGTACCAGCGCCACCATTGACATCCATGAACTGCTCGCCATCAGTGTTGATGAAGTCGATGATGTCTAGGAAGACGACCTGCTGGTCGGGGGATAGTGATGCCATGTTAGAGGTCCTTTGCCAACTGCAGGAGCAGTTTCTGTTTCTGAGGGGTGAGGTTACTGAATCGCTCCAGCAGATATAGCTCCTGCTTGGTGCGGATGAGTGGGTTGGATGTTTTCGAACCAGCGTCGAAGAAGTCATTGATATGCTTTTTCAAGACGCGAGCCAGATCATAAAGACGAGATGCCGATACACGATTGTGGGCTTTCTCGTACTTCTGAAGCTGTTGAAATGTGACGCCGACCTTGTCAGCCAATTGCTGCTGGGTCATACCTGCTTCAATCCGGTAGGCACGGATGCGCTCTCCAACGAGAACGTCAATTGGTTCTTTGGTCATTGAGTAATCACCTTGGCATAGGAGAATTTTGGAGTCCCAACGACGTTGAACTCATTGGGCAGGTTATTCCGAAGAATGCCTTGTGCCTCATTGATTGAGACTCGCTGCAATTCTTCAAGAGTTTCTTTCGGGCTGCTTGCCCGAACAGGGATTTCGATAGTCGCTTGGACCACCGCGTATACTGTTGTGGTTGTCATTGGATGTCCTTGGGGTTGGTGTCCCCGGCCGAAGCCGAGGACGATTGATTTAGCCACACTTGCTGTGACCGCAGCTGTCACATACTGGGCAGCCGCCACGATTTACCATCGTGAACTTGTTACACTCAGGGCACTGGTCCGGGATGAACCGGGCAGCATCCATTGCATGGTCAGAGTCAGCTGGGACTGTCTCCTCAGAGAGGAGGGCGTAAGCTTCATCCACGGCAGATGATGTGTTGTCGAGAGCTGCGATATGGTTTTCGAGCGTCTGACCGAGGTAGGCCATGAATGAAGGCTGATAGCCTCCGGGTACAAACTCACCACCGTTCGGATCCATGATCGATTGAAGATCTTGAATCACGAAGCTGATGTCTTCACCCCGGCGCATAACCGAGCTCATCATACGAGTGAGCGCGACAATGTACTGGAAGTTGGACATATCCTGTGTGTTGATGAAGATCTCGAATGGTACGAGCTTTCCACCGACCCACTGATTGGAGATGGTGACGTAAACGTTGGCGTTCTTCCACTTCAGTTTGTAAACCTGAGCATGGAGGATCGCTTCACGTTTGACAGGGCCTGGTGTGACCGACGGAGGCTCAGCATAACCGTCAGATTTCTCTTCTGGTTCATCGTCCTTGACGATCTCAATCACCGAACCAAGAGTGTCATTTGGCCGGTACGTTGTGCAGCCTTTGAGGCCAAGCTCATATGCACGTTCGTATACCTGCTTGAAGTCCTCGAAAGAGATTTCTTCTGGGCAGTTGATCGTCTTAGAGATGGAGCTGTCGATCCATGGTTGAACCGCAGCCTGCATGAGCAGGTGATCTTCAGGAGTCAAAGTCTGGGCTGTCACCAGAGCAGGAGGGTCCTGAACGTCGAAGCCGCTGTCCTCGCAGTATTCACGCCACCGGAGGATGGCATAGTCTTCCACGAGTTGCTTCTCACCAGTCGTCCCATCGTCGTTGAGGATGGTCCGCATATAGCTGGTTGCGAAGATTGGTTCGACACCAGAGCTGACGTTGCCGGCATACATCGAGATTGTCCCAGTGGGAGCGATTGATGTTAGCAGAGCATTCCGAATACCGTACTGCATGATTGCGTCACGACGCTCTGAAGGCACTTCTTCTTGGCTCATAAAGCCAGAGGCGCAGAAGTCCTGACGTTGCTCAAACGTTGTCACAGCAGGGCATGGGCCGTAGTCACGAGCCATTGCCACCGATTCCCAGTAGGCAGCCAGAGTGATGGTCTTCATCACGTTGTTGGCCATAACCTGACCTTCTGGTGAGCCGTATTTGACACCCATCATGAGCAACATGTCACCGAGACCTGTGATCCCGATACCCATCCGACGCTTATACAGTGCCTCTTCCCGCTGAGCTTCCAGAGGGAAGTTCGAAGAGTCGATGACAGAGTCAAGCAGACGTGTGGCAATCCGGGTCACCCTTTCGATCTCTTTGTAATCGATCGTTGATCCCATAGGATCAGAGCGTGTGGGAATTCGGAAGGGGTTCTTGACCATGCGTGCAAGGTTAACTGAACCAAGCAAACAAGCGCCGTAAGGTGGCAGTGGCTGTTCGCCGCATGGGTTTGTCGACGAGATGTCTTCAATGAACCAGAGGTTGTTCATCTTGTTGATGCGGTCAACGAACAGCACGCCAGGCTCAGCGTGGTTGTAGGTATTTTCCATGATCTCATTCCAGAGGTCACGGGCACGAACCCATTCATAGACCCACTTGCCGTCGATCTCTGTGGAATCGTGTGCCGGCGCCACTTCATGCTTGAGGGCCCAGTCTTTGTTGTTGAGGACTGCATCCATGAATTCGTCTGAGCAGAGCACGCTCATGTTGAACATGTTCAGGCGGCCTTTTTCACGCTTGGCTTTGATGAAGTTCAGGACATCTGGGTGATCGTCCCGAATTGTTGCCATCATTGCGCCACGTCGAGCACCGGCAGACATGATGGTGCGACACATTGCATCCCATACGTCCATGAAAGATAGTGGACCCGATGCGTCGGCATCAACTCCTTTGACAGGAGCTCCATATGGACGGATGGGTGAGAAGTCGTATCCGATTCCACCACCTTGTTGCATAGTGAGGGCTGCTTCTTTGAGCATGTCGAAGATGCCTGAGAGATCGTCGGGGATTGTGCCCATGACGTAGCAGTTGAACAGAGTGACGGCACGACCTGAGCCAGCGCCTGCTGTAATTCGTCCTGCTGGCAGGAATGCAAAGTCTTGCAGAGCTGAGTAATATCGGTCACGCCATAGCTCCCGTGAATCTTGAGTGATTTGATGTCCCTCTTTATCGCCAGTGAGGGTGATGTCCGCTGCTGAGCAAGCATTTGCGATGCGGTTCCAAGTATCCTCTACCTTGAGGTCATTGGAGATGTCGTCATTGGGTGTGACGAGTTGGTACTTACGCCGCCAGATCTCTTCTGAGATTGGTTGCGGAAACGGGTTGTTGTCGGACATATGTTTTCCTTGATTTGGTTGGAAGGGATGGCTGACATACCACCCCTGGTGAAAAAAGAAAGCCCACATCGTGGATTGATGCAGGCTTTCTTATCGAGTGTTGGATCATCTCGAATTCTTTAACGTGCGTGAATCTCGTTGATCATGTCCATAAAGTCATCCCAGACCTTCAGGTCGAGGGATTCTTTGATCATGAACTCCAAGTTTTCATTCCACTTTTTTGACTTGCGGCAATGAGCCAGGTCATGATGAGCGCACCAGAGATACGCATCAAGCAGATCACAGAACTTGGCCTGACGTTTTTCCAACGGGGTGAGTAACACTCTTGGAAGCCCTTGTTCCTCGATCTCTTGGATCTCAAGGAGGCGGAGCAGTTCACGCAGTTCTGGGTTGGCTGTCTTCACGGGTCCAGCCATATCGCCTACCGCGATCTCTCCCTGATCATGGATGATCATGTGGATGATGAGATCGCGTGAGGCTTGTGGGAAGAACTTTAGCAGGAGAATCGTACACCGGTGAGAGTGTCCGGAGTCCGTATCGCCTGTCTTGTTCAGTCGAATGTTTGTGTGCCAGCGGATGACGAAGCCGGCGAGCCATGCTCGGAGAAATGATTTCATGCGAGATCGGGTCCTTCTTCTTCCTCGGCATAGATCCGAGCTTCTTCTTCCAGTTCTGTGGCCAGTTGAATCAGTGTCTGAACGTGCTCAGTTGAATCAAGGGTTGGACGCACTCGAAGATTGTTGGCCATCTTACGCAGCTGTTGAGCATACGTTTGCCATTCACGAGAGACTTTCATAATTGGTTCCTTCAGAGCAGATCAGAGATTCGCTCATTGGCTTCATTCAAGGACATCTTTCCCAGGTTGAATACCGGGATGTCATGTCCAAGAGCGCAGCGGATTGCAGTTGAGGTTCCACCTTCAAGCTTACCATCTACTGTCCAGCAGATGACGAACTTACAGGGAGTCTCCAGATCGTGGCCCATGATTTGATACATGTTCCGGCCTAGATAATCCCGTCCATTAGATCCCACGTTGGGCCAATTAGGGTGGAATTGAGAGGCCATGTAGCGGGCCTCCTTGGTGGTGCCGAAGAGGGGCGAAGAGTTTCCGCGGAAATCTTTGTAGGGCAGATAGATCTCCTTCGGACCTTTCTCTAGGTCGCAGCCTGCTTCAAATGCCATGTCGGCACCTTCGGCACCACCCGAACGTAAGGTGTGATCGGACGCAGCCATAAATCTTGCCATGGCTGTCATTGGTCCAAGGATCGTTGGTGGCGTTTTGCGCGCACCGATTCCAGCATAAATCATATCTGAAACGAGCCTCCTTGGTACGTGATGCGGTCTTCATTGCGGAAGAGAGACTTGCGTCCTCGATACATCTCGACCATGTGACGGAATTCGTCGTGATCAACATCAATAAATTTGACGTAACCACGACCACGGAAGACACCTGTCAGGATGATGGTACACTGGCCGCGATAATTCTCATCGGCATCCATCTTGTGAAGCTCTTCAAGGTATTCGAGCTTGTCATCTACAAGTCGAGCCTGGCTGACCAAAACTTCACGCATTTCCTGGATTTTGTGCTCCTGTTCGTTAATCTTGAGCTGAATAGCTTCGATGCCGAAGATTTTTTGGACCCACTTAATAATAGCTGCTTTCATCATGTGCCTCATAAAATCTGACGTTTTTGTTGAAGTCGTAGCCGAGGATGAACTCCTGGCCTTCATATTCGAGGTTCTTAACCAGATGACTGGTAGCTGATTCCATTTGCCAGAACATCTCGTTGGCCAGGATTCCCGAACCAAAACGACGATCTGCCAGCTTGGCGCCGTGGAGCATCATGATGCGGACATCCTCCAAGTAGGAGTCTATCTGTTCTTGGCTCAGACGTTTGTCATTGTCCCAGACCTCGAAGTTTTCATCCCACCCTTCACGAGCGCACTCGATGACGGAGTCGACAAAGTCAGTTGGATCTGACTTACGGGATCTGATGAGCTTCTGGCGATAGGGCACACCCTGATCGAAATACAGGTTGGCCATCTGTCCGTGGATGTCGGCAGCCAGGCTCTCCTCGACGGAGAACATTGAGCCGATGGAATCCTTGCGAAGAAATCCCCACTGGCCCCGTGCATAGCAGGAGCCTCCAAGAGCAACGAACTCGTCACCGATGGATCCGATTTTCTGGTGTCCGTTTTGATGTTCAAGTACATCATGGGCAAGGACAAGCCCGTCGGGGATCGTGAATCTGCCGGTACACAGCTTATGAGGAACCACGAACTTGAGTCCGAGGCGTCCGAATTCTTCATCTTCGATAGCTTTAAGTCTGAGGTTTCTCATAATTACTGTGTCCTTAGAAGGGGTTAAGCATATTGCTGTGAGGCATCAGCGCCCATAAGTAGTCCAAAACCTACTCGGTACGTTGTGGGAACGAATTGATCAGCAAGCTGGCGGACAGCTGGGAAATAACCGTAGTTATACCATACTGCCCGTCGTGCTAAGATCCGTTCCCATTTTAACACAGCAAGCATCAACCGGTGAAAGCAGGTGCAGTGCGGCCGTTGCCATTGGCAGACCGGAGTACAGCTTTCCAGCGGTTTGTGATGAAGGTTTCCATGTTGGCTTTGAAGCCTGGATCCTCACGCATAACACGTTCGTCGTTGTGAGCATTCGACATTTGCATTGTCTCATGGCTCGATGTGTTGAGCAGGAATGTTTTCAGTTTCATGACATATCCATTTCGTCTCTGAAGCCAAGGGCTACGGGTGTGCGCGGAGCCTGGTCTGAGCCAATGCCCATATACTTCATCTTCAAAAGTTGATCAGCATATTCGGCTTGGTTATCCCAGATTTCCTGGAGCTCCGCCTTGGTGAATCCGGAAAAGACACCCACGTTGGTCGTGAATGGTCGTCCGTCTTCAAAGTGACCAGTGACGGTCACAGATCCCAGTGTTCCACCAGGGACTTTGTTTTCCTTGTGGGTGGACCGTTGTGATCGGCCGACCTCGTTGGTGGTCTTGGGATTGTTGTTGATCATCAGCTCGTTGAAAGCAATGATCTTAACTTCTGTGTCGACCCGAGACTTGTTCTTGTACATCAGGCCAGACATGGTTGTGGCACGTCCGTTCTTATACAGACCATCAGGCCGGCAAAAGATCGAACCTTCGTGTCCAAAGTCAAGACAATCGTCTTTGAATTTGTCCAGCTCTACCATAGATTCAACCATCTCGAAGTCGAGAGGAATGATCCAGTCGTATTCGGGTTGGTTCAACGTTACCATCTGCTCGTGGATCATCTCCAGACGAACAAGCTTTGGTAGTTCAGGGAAGTCCCAGCGATCAAACGCATAGAACTTGTGATTCTCCAGCTCGGTCATGTCGAAGTCTGCAGGTAGATCGAACTTGATCCGATCCTTCTCACGGGTTTTGGACAGGTCACCTTTCATGCATGAGCGGTGAGAGAACTTGAAGCAGCGTTCATCGGTCAGTGGTCCAATGATGACTTCTCCGTCGAAGCCTTCCAGCTCGGCCGCATGATTCTGGACCTTAGCTTGGAGTGCTTTATTCGGGAGAGGTTTAAGTGAACGGGAGTACCCGACACCATCGTGAACCAGCATACGAATGCCGTCTAGTTTGACGAAAGCCATGAGAGGCAGGTTTGATTCCACCAGCTCAGGGTTCCAGTCTTTGTTGTCAGCCAACATCGGCTTTTGAAGTTTCATTCTGCAATTCCTCGCATTGTCGGACGATCTCAGAGCGCACTCTGTTGTACTCTTCCGAACTGGTTATGTTCAGATCACCGACCTCATAAAGTGCGAGGTCGATCATCATGAGATGAAGACGTGGATCGTCTATCTCTGTGGCAAGCTCAGCCAACTCATAAAGAGTGTTGCCCATGATCTGGATAGGCTTTGTGAGCATTCCATTTCCCGGATTAGAGAAGATTTCGTTGAGAAGGTTAGGCACATGGATTCGCCAGGCGATCCCTCCATCCACATAACGTGAGGTTGGTTCAGCCATCAGAGAGACTCTGTGAGGATCCGAACGCCAGAGAAGATGCTCTTAGTGGAGCGATCCTTGGTGTTGGTTCCCATGACGCAGTACACGTTGCCTGAATCAGACAGGAGCATGTCGCCCTTGTTGATCACAGAGCCGACAGGAGCCACATAGGCGCACCGGTAGTTGCTGCCTACCGCTTTGACCATGAACGTCACAGGGACGATCTCTTCAGCGTTGCTGGCGTTACAAGTGATTACGTCACCTGTGGGCAATTCCAGGATTAGTTTGCCGCTGGATGTGGTTGAACGATACTCGGCACGTTCACCTGAGTGAGGGCCGGTGAGGACACGGTAGAATTTTGACATGGTATAAAAGACCTTTGTTGCTGGAGCACCATCCCATTTGGTGAACTCGTTTGGATAACGCTTCTTTGTTCCAGAAGCGAATTGAGGGTTTTTAAAGTCGGAGTCTTTGACCCGACGATCGATGTGGTAGCCTTCAGAATCGTACTTGGCGATCATGATCCCATTATTCTGGAATCCGATGACAACCATACGAGTCCAGCCTGCATTGAGGCGGACTTCGTCTCCGACATTAAACATTTGATTGGACCTCTTTTTGAGTTTGAGCGGCCTGTCCCAGCACATCTTATTTCAACGATGTCTTTGTGTCCGGGCACTAGCTGGCAGTGTTGTGTTAACTGACCTAATAGGCGACAAGCCAAAAAAGAAAACCCGCAGCCTAAGCCACGGGTTTCTGAAGATGGTGTGCCGTCTCGGATTCGAACCGAGGACCCTCCGATTAAAAGTCGGATGCTCTAACCAGCTGAGCTAACGGCGCATTCTTACGCTTGAATTAAGTCTTCAAGCTTGGAGCGGATCGCCCGTGCTGCTTCAGCTTCGGTGCGTGCTTCTGCCATGTCGGCAGCGATGCGTTCTTGTTCGACCTGAAGATTGGAAACGATTGAGTCGCTGTTGTCTGCGACAGTGGTCAGGTCGGTGATTGTCTTCGTGAATGTGGCCATAACGCTGGCAACTGTTTTACGAGGTGCGAGAGGATTCTGCATTTTGTGTTCCTTGTTGGGTTGGTCGTATCGAGTGCAGCCCCATTACAGGGCCAAATACATGTTGTCCACCTTTCTGTGAAGAGATTGCTGAATGATATATTCATAAACCAAAAAAGAAAGGCCAGGATTTCTCCCAGCCTTTCTAACTTGTTACTCTTCCAGTTCAGCCTTATGCTGCGTATGGAAAATCGTCAGACGGAACAGCACCTGGGTTCGCTTCCAGGAGGTTGCCAACGACATCAGATTCGACGCCTGCACCGGTCTTGACGACAAAGATGTCTTCATCGGCGACGATCTTGTGAGAGACCACGGTGTAAGTTGTCGCCGGAGTGGCGATCAGACGTACCGGAGTATCCGGGAGAAAAGGTTTAGCTTTCATAGGTTTATCCTTAAAGTTGCTGAGCACGATATTGTACTCAGCAACTTATTGCATAGGATCTGCAATTAATCCAGAGCGATGGCTCGGGATTTACCTTCGAGGAGAAGGGGTGGCAGGTTCACTTTGTTCCGTGAAACTTCGCCGTAGACGTCGTGAAGTGTGACAGCTTGGATACCGCCGCGGGAGAATAGACCTTTGAGCTGTGCCCAACGGTTAGGTGCTGCCAGTGTGCGGAAGTGCTCTCCGACGGCGCCGATCATCTCACGTTGTTTGTCGTGATGGACGTGAGCAGTCCAGATGAAACGCCAGTGTTTGCCTGCAGCCCATGCTTCTGGGAACTGGTCAGAGAAGACAGACTTCAGATCTTCCCACTTGGCTTTGTCGCCGTGGTGAGGGAAGACTGTGCAGAGGCCCCAACGGATGACACGGAAGTCGTCATCTGTGAGTTGGATGTCCACACGGTGGTTGTCTTTGTAGTACGCAGCGAGTGCGACCATCACACCGATGTAGGCTGTTTCGTCATGGTTCCCGCGGAGCAGGTGAACTTCGACTTCATCGTGTGTCTCAGCCAGAAGATCGATAGCATGGCGCATGATGTTCATTGCGTCGACTGTGTTCTTCAGGTGGTTCTCACGAATGACGTCACATTCGTTGCCGGATGCAGGTGTCAGACCGTGGTGGTCGTTTGCATCAAGCAAGTCGCCCATGTCGATCAGGACAGCTTTGGATGCCGGTGGCAGAGATTCAACCAAGCGAGTGATAGCTCCGTTGACTGTCGTCAGGTATTCTGGATCCCCATACTCTCCGCCGACGTGAAGGTCAGCCAAAGGAATGAAGTTGCAGAGGTTACCATCGACATAGTCTGCCGTAGGGCCTGGGATGACAGAGCGAGGGATGATACCTTTGAGTGCATCAACCATGGCTTCAGCAAGATCGCCAGTGTCTACAGGTTGGTCGTTGACTGCGTAACGCACAGAGTTTCGGATGAGTTCACCGGTGACCGGGTCTTTCTCTTCCGTGATGCGCCATCCGCCTTTGATTGTACCGATGCCGATGCCAGTTGAGTCCATGGCAGATTGAACACCGGAGTCGATTGTTTCCCACTTGAGAGCTTTTCGGACAAGGTCCTGGACCGTTCGTGGTGCCTTACCGAGAATTTGGGCAGCCTTGGTGGCATTGTCCCCCTGCTCTCGATAAACCCGTAGGGCCTCTAGTTGGATGAGTGTTGCGGACATATTTTTAGCCTTGTGTTGTTTTGGTTATGTAGATAGAAGACTCGTTAACTCGGTTTCACATAAAAAGATAGGACTTAGCATGGCTGTTTTTACATCAGGTACACATCCCATTCGTATCAATAGCGGTCTGCAAATCATGCATATCGATATCGGAACTGGTTCTGTTGATTTTCAAATCTCTGTGGATGACTCTTGGGTTAGCCACTCAACTATCACTGAAAGTGGTCGTTATGAGGTGAAAACTGAAGACACTGCCGGTCAAATGATCATCTCTGGGGATGCCAAAGTAAACTGGAAGAAGTAAATGACTGTATCCGTCAAAAACTTCGTAAGAAAGACATTCGTAAGCAAGTCTAATTTCGGTGATATTTCTGATTTAGAAAAAATCATCACCCGAGTGGTTGCAGACATCCTTGCACAAGGTAAAGCAGGTGATACACTTGGGGATATTCTGACACCTGGGACTTACCTATCTTCAGCTGGCAATGTGTCAGTGGCTTATTGGATGGATGGCGGCTTGGCCGCTCTAACTGATATTGCGGTAGACGGGTCTGCTGTTATTGCTCATGTCTCAGATGATGCAGGCACAAAACCTGTAGCGTTTTTCACAGGCATAGTGGATATTGTACCTGCAGTTCAGCCTGTAGTAGAAATCGTAGGACTGACCACTGATCATCCTGATTTTGCAAATCCTATCGCACAAATTGGAACGGTATTAACTTCCAACCTCATCAACCCCGATGACCTGACTGTCACAAGCGGGCCTACTTGGTCTGTGAATGGAGCGGCAGGGATAGACTCAGCGTCATTCACTGTTGCAGGTAACCCCGATGAGACCCTTGAGGTATCATGGGTTGTAGACGGTCAAACTATTACTGAATCGGCCACGTTGCAGCATGAGGCAATTGAGATTGTTGAGGGCAACGTGCCTACATTTGATCAATCTGCGTACATCGGTGAAACAGTTGATGTCAGTTTGAACGAAGGCATTTTCGAGTCAGATAGTGGGATCGCAAGCATTGTGGAAACCTACACACTGGACAACGTGAATATCGCTGACCCATCGGTTGTTTTGGTGGATGCCGATGCACTCAAAACTGTACGCGGGACGTCAACAGTCACCACAAATTCCGGCGCTGTACGTGTGTTCGATATAGGTGAATTTGTTGTTTATCATCAGGTCGCCACGTTCTCGACGGCGCTTGTCGATCAAGATTATGTCGGCCTGACTGGCACGTCTGACTATGACCTGACGCCGCACTTGACCCAAGGGCGTGGTATCGTTGCGAGTATCATCAGTGGCCCTTCTTGGGTCACGATCTCGAATAACGTGGTTCAAACCAACAAGGCCGATGCGGGCCTGACATCAGACGAACAGATTGTCATTGGTTTGAGCAACACAAACCCCACTCCGGGGCAACAACTATCATTCCTGATCAACATTGCTGCTGTCGTTAATGCGCCTGAGCAAATGATCGAGGGGACGCACTTCAATATCACCGCATCTGGCATCGCTGGGCGCGCTATTCTGAATGTGCTGCAACTGCCTGACAATGGGGGTGCTTCACCTATCGGTGCTGTCGTTTCAATCGACGGAGCGCCTACATTCAACATTTCTACGCTCACTCTTGGCGAACAGTTCATCGATAGTGACGAGTGGGACGGTACTCCGCAGGGCTTCCAGATCGCGTCAGAAAATAGCCAGGGTGTTGGCACCTTGTCGGCGTCTGTCACACGCACCGTCGCTGACACAATTGCTCCAACGCACTCACCGGGGAACGTCACGGCGGCAACTGGCACATTCAACTACACTGTGGATGATGAAGTGCGTGACGGGGAGAATGTTCGAGGCACGTTCCACATCATGACAAATAACGTCACCACAGCTTATGCTGATGGTGCGGCTTTCATCGCAGCGAAGGCAACGTCGTTCTACAATACGACAATTGCTGTGGATGGTAATACATCTTTGCCAGTTAACCTGACTGGACACACTGCTGGTTTGACTCAAGTGCATACAATGTTTGAAGATGAGGCTGGAAACTTCGGTACTCCTCAAGTGCAGGAGCAAAACTTGGCTGCGCCCGTAGCGTCTGCATATACCAGCACAAAGATTGCCAACAATGGGACGGCGCTCATTCGTTGGGCTGGTAACGTGTTTACTGCTGGGCCACTTCAAACACTTGCTGCACGGATTAACTGGCCGACGCTTATTGATGGAACTTATCTATTCAAGATGGGTGGTAATGAAACAGAGTTTATCGTTGCTGCTGATGGCAGCGCGTCATTCTCATTCCGTGACACAAGCAACTCAACGCGAGTTCTTGAAGGGACATTCCCTGCCGGAACCTTTGTTGGAGGCACGGCTTTCGACTGGTGGCACCACATTGACCTGACCGCTCTGACCTATGAGTTCCGCATCAACGGCGCTGTGATAACACCAACCCTCACAACAGCCTTGAACGCTGGAAACGGTGCGCACAAGGAAAGTGTTGGATATGTTATGGGTAACGGTGGTAGCGATGCAACAACACCTGTCATTATTGAATACTATGTGCTGACCTATTCGTTTATTCCACATACCGTGTTTGGTACTGGCGAAGAACTGGAGCTTGATCTTACAGGATACGCACCAGAAATTTATCTGGATACGCCTATGAGCGTAGACAACTGGAACGGTCTCGATGACGAAGACCCACCAGCAGCTGTTACGAATATTCTGCAACTTGGCACAGCCAATTTAACGTCTCAAAACGCCACTTACACTGAGGTTACTCCATGATGCTTATGCCTCTCGCCATGATGCCAAACTTGCTGGCCGTTGTTCCTGACAGCGGCATCACACACACGACGGTAAAGGCAGGACTTGCCTCTGACCCTACGGTTTATGACACTGGTACTTTGCCTGTGGATGGATCGCGTGTCCATGTTATCCACAACCTTGTCTATGATCTGAACGACGCAACACCTGCGCGAATTGACTGGATCAAAGTAGGTGACGGTACCGCTACGCCTGTGACATTCGAGTTCGCGACCGGGCAGAATACAAAGCTGCATGTAGAGACGTTTGTTGTCGATCTAGGCAGCACTATTAAATGCGGCACAGAGGCGAACCCGCTCGAAGAACAGTACACTGCTCACACCACGTTCATCGATACGGGTTTGCTCGATCACACTGTTGACGTTGAATTGCAGGGTCGTGGTCTTATCGTTCTTGGTGATAGTGAGCTTTACGGTGCGTTTAAAACCACTTGGGACTATGTAAGCGAACATCCCAAGATCGGAGACACATCCATCACGTTTGCCGAGGCTCCAGTGGGCTGGAAAATCGGCGGACGTATGCTGATCGGCGGCACGTTCTTTAACCCTGAGAATACAGGACCACATGCGGTCGGCGACGAAGCGCGAGTTATTACTGGTTTCGCAGATGATGGCCGAACAGTCTTTTTTGCTGATGCTTTAATCCACGACCACACAGTCGATCAGTTCCAGCATCCTGACGTTTCGTGGGACTTGCATGTGCCTGTCCAGTATAAAGATCGGAACATCATATTCGAGTCGGAAAACGACGGCAAGAACGGTAGCGATCTGATTGAATTTCCTTGGTTACGCGGGCACACGATGTTCATGCATAACCCTGCGACTGATATTCGGTATGTTCAATTTGAACAACTTGGTCGTACAGAAAAACGTCACGCATGGTCCTCTGCTGGTAACATCACAACTGGCGGCCCTTATGATGTCAATCGTGCTCTTAATTGGTTTGAATTTGACGATCCTGCTAGTCCTTACGCTGACGTAATTCCGCCCAAAAGCGGAGCAAGCAACGTCAAAGGGCGGTACTCCTTGCACTTGCACAAGCATGGGGTTGCCAGCTTGGAGCCTGAAGCGCAAGCATTTGTGATCGGTTGCGCTGTGAACGGTTCTCCGGGCTGGGGCTATGCTCAGCACGACAGTAACACGATGCTATACCGGAACACTCTTTGCGACGTGTCTGGTGCAGGTATGATGGCCGAGACAGCCAACGAACGCGGCGGCTGGATCGACAACTGCGGCATGAATTGTCAGGCGGAACAAGCACGTACCGCCAAGCTATCTGAAAACATCAATGAAGGCTGGGATTGGGGGCGCGCTGGTGAAGCATTCCGCCTCGGTTCTCGTCAGGTTCGTATGGTGGGGAACGTCGCCACGGGCTGTAATAATGGCTTTTCATGGTTCCACCGCGGGCGTGTTGAAGTTTTACCACTCGACGGCAAAATCAATATTCTTGCTGAAAACATCGATATTCCAGACATGCTGGGCAATGACGGTGAACACAAAATCACTGTTCACCCAATTCTTCATGCGGAACGTAACGTCGCCATCGGCTGTAACATCGGGCTGCTTGTCGAAAAGGCTGACCCCGGCCAAGGTTCTGCTGTGCGCACGGTGTTCTTGGACTTCTGGTGTTATAGTTGCCGCGTCGGCATTGAATGGAATTACACGGGCCACTATTCGGCTGACGGGTTCTTGTTCCTTGGTCGACGTCCTGCAATTGGTGCGTCCAACTACGGCTTCCTTGCTGGTGGTGCGAACACGATTGACCTTGCGTTTGTGAATAGCCACGTGGAACGCAGCGAACGCGTTGGTGGACTGGATAACAAGACTACGACGTCCAGCCTTTACAACGAAGGACAAACATGGCGTCGCCATGCCGTTGGCAATGTCACGCACCACGATATTTCTGTAGAACTGTGGGTCGAAAACTCACACAAGGATAACAATTTTCCTGGGGGCGATCCTCACATACAAACGCCGCTGCTTGATCGGTTCCAATTCACATATAAGACGACGCCTGTTCGTGCGGGTAACGTTGTTGGCACTGTGCTGACCCATCAAGGTTTCCAGTGCTACGAGTATAGCAACGGGACCATGTATTACGACATCGCCAAAGCTGATAGTTTGGCGTCACATGAGTCTACATCACCGATTGAAAAGCTGGGTATATCTCCAACAGGTATGCAGGCACTGATCCGTGATCTTGGCTATTGGACAGAGGTCGGCACGGGTGACAAATGGTTCATGTGCCCTCTCTACATTGACGACGCAGGGGGTGGTGCCAACGGCGCACGGATATTCCAACACAAAGTCGTGCTACCTATTCGTGTGACTGCGAACCTGAACCACAGCAACTATGCTGGCGCCGTCGATCATGGTTTGATTGACTTCACAGTGGCTGAAGACACCAGCAACATGGTGCTTTCTGGTAATCCTTTCCCGCCGAACCGTGGACGCTGCACCAAAACTGGGCCGAACACTTTTGATTACTCTCCCGATCCGGGGTCGAAAGGTCTGGTCGATATTGTGGTGTTCCGCACCAACGGTCAGCGTACAATGGTGCGCGAGACTGTGACGGTGGATACGGAAGCAGTCGCTTGGCCAAACTCTTTCTCGGTAGACTTGGAAGCTCCAAGTGTAGTAGAAGTTGTTCCAGCTGAAATTACAATCAACATCCTAGAGGAAGAATAGCATGGAACATACGACAATGATGACGCCACACATGTGGGCGATGGTCATCTTCATGGGAGTCATGATCGTTGCCGCGGTTATGGCAGGGTTTAAAGAGCTGTGGGGACATGTTGGAGCAGTTGTCGCTCTGACGGTCATCCACGTCTTTATCATGGCCTTATGGCCCTGGCTCGAAGACTTAGGCCTCGTCTTTGGGGTCTACGGGATCTGGGTCATGTGGGATACCCGAAATTATCCAGATCCGCCAAACACATGAAGAACGAAAGCCCGCGTCACCAAATAAGGTAACGCGGGCTTCATTTTTTATAGGTCGTATCCAAGGTCGGAGAGGATTTCTGCAACCTGGGCCGACTCGCTTTTGGACATGCCGGTAGAGACTTCGTGGTTGACCAAGGACTGGATCTGCAATTGAGTCAGATTCTTGGAACGACGAGCTTCTTCGTATGCCGCATAAACCAACGGAAACAGCTCCTTGACCATCTTTGCGATCT
>JAULCF010244443.1:0-10706 GCA_032361265.1 Devaleraea mollis | reverse complement strand
ACGTGTCACGGCTCACGCTGTTGGCGAACAGCGATGCTTCGAGTGGCGACGCCCAGTTGCGGCGCCGATTGATCGCGTTGGCCTCGCCCTTGATTGCGTTGATCGCCGCAGCCACAGGAACTTCAACATGTTGTTGATGTCCAGTTTCCACACCACTTCTGTGTATGTGTTCAGAGGCAGTACGATACGTGCAGTTTCTCGTGAGACGCCTTGATCCAGCAGGCTCTCATAACAGTCGAATGCGTCGTTACCGGCATCGATGATGTCATTTTGAACACGGCTTGAAACGCTGACAGGCATTGGTTCACCAGATTTCTGTTTGTTCGGGCCATCAGATTGAGCCATGATCTTGTCAAGCTCAGGCACATAGAACAGGCGAACCATCTCAGAATAGCGACCTGAGTATTCGTTCAGGTTGGCTGTCCGGTGACGGACAAGCTGTCGCATCACGAAGATAGGTAGCCGCATATGGACCTTCAGCTCACCCATCTCAAATGGAGAGGTGTGATGATTCCGGTACAGATAGTTCAGCAGGCCGGCGTCGTTGTTCACTTTCTTGGTTCCACGGCCGTAGGACATGCGGGCTGAGTCAGCAATTTCTTCGTCAGATCCCATGTGGCTCTTATATTGGATGAAACCATGGTCGAGAACAGGAGTGGCGCCAACTGGAGCATCTTCCCAAGTCAGTTCAGGCTCTGGTTTGACCGTAGCTGTGAAGAAGGTATTTCGCCAGAGTCCTGTCGGAATTCCATCTTCTGTTTTGAGGTCATACATAATGCCATGACGATCTTCAGCACGGTTGATAACAACCATCCGATCACCTTTGTTGTAGTTTGACGTGTATTGAGCCAAGACGACAACATCTCCAGATTCCAACGCCATGTCCTTAATAGGAAGGACTATGGACAGTTCAGGAGTACGTGATGACACGAATTCTGCTTTATCCTGGACCGCAGCCATAGCACGGCCGGCAGTTTCGTGGATGTGACGAGGGAAGGTAGTTGTTTCGGCAATTGGCTGTTCGATCACTGGTTCGTGATAGCCGACCTTGAAACCTTCGTTGTGCAGGTGTTTCTGCAGAATCAGAGCAGCTTGAAGGAGTTCTTCTTCTGGGCCATTGTTGTCGATGACAATGTTCGCGTGCTTGCTTTCCATCTCGTTGGAGGCTTTCGCTTCCAGAGGCAGACGATCACATGCATCAACCCAGATCACATGGTTGAACAGGCGCTCTTCCATGCAGGCTTCGAACTCATCGACACGTCGCATACCGACGTAGAGGTCATTGCCTTCTTCGAACATTGCGCGCGCAGTGCGGGCTTTGTCCGGAGTGTTCCATGCTGAAATGAGATTTCCCCACACAACACGGTTTTCTGGTGTCACGCGATCAGCGAAACATTCTTCAAACGTGGCATAACGCTCGACGCCCCAGAATGGCCAGACACAGCGTTCGCCGACAAATTCTGAAGATGATTCAAAGCTTAGTCCACAGATCTCGGTGAGGAGTTCTGCGAAGGTGTCTTTCCCGTGGCGTGCGTGGCCGATGATGAGAAGACGGGGTTTTCCTTTCGGATATGGTTCTTCCATGGATTTTCCTTCATGATTGGTAGGTCAGGTAATCCGGAAGTTGGGTCAGCTCCAGATAGGTGAGAGGAGCGATGATGCCATTTTTCCAGAAGACGTTGACCCAATAACCCTCATCAGATGGGATTACCTGATGAGGGATTCGGTGTTGGACCAAATACTTGGTCGCTTCCACTGTCTCACTTTCGATGAGCCAACGGACTGTGTTAAGAGCGAGCTTCGACGGGTCTGTCTTCTTGGTTCTGGTATTTGCCGTCTCCATAGTCACCGTCCTCCTCTAGCCGAGAAAAAAGCACCTGAGCGATGCCTTGTCCACGTTGAATGTGGACCTCTTCCGGACCGTAGAAGTTGAACTCAAGGGTGAGATAACCGTGCCAGCCTGGCTCCACGACAGTGTTTTGTACTGACAGGAACTTTCGTGCCCACGTAGATTTGTCATGGACAACACCCACGAGGTCTTGGGGCATTTGGAACTTCTCTATGGCCGAAGCCAGGCAAGCAGTCCCTTTGTGGCGAGAGGTCGTATCGCCTGAGTCGGACAACGACGAGTCGTGATCCATGATGATATAGGCTGAACGCCACCAAGTTGCTGGGTAGAAGTGGACGTCTTGATTGATGCGAATGTCGTATCCAGCTTCAGCGAGACCATGGGAGGTCCCGCTGAATTTGTGCTTGGAATCAAACATCCCCTGAATAGGTGCCGCCTTCAGGAGCCGGGTTCCGTTAACGATCATTAGCGTTCACGTTCAGGGATGAGATACACGTTCCCATAGAGATTGTTCGGGATCGCGCAGTTGGTTTCTGGAACCAGCCAGATTGTGTCCCAGTCTTGTTCAGGTGGGATGTCAACCTGCAGATCGGTGAAGATCAGAACGACTTCTGGGTCGATCTCAGCAATGCGACGGTACGCAGGGCCCAAATTGGTCCCACCGCCAGCACGTACCTTGAGAGGTGTGTACTTTTGGTCTGCTGTGAAGGTTTTTTCCAGCTTGATTTCGGTGTCGAAGAACATGACAGTCATCAGTTCTGGGTCCAGAATCTTCTTGATTGTCTGGGCAGAATAGTTGAACTGCTTGGCTTGCTTCTCGCCGATTGAACCAGAAACATCGAGCAACAGATAGAGATGCTTGATGCGATCAGGTGCGTCACCTTTCTTGGCTACCCGACCCGGACGGATGAAGTCTCCGTTGGTTGAGCGCCGGCTAGGGCGACGGTAGGAACGCACTGTCGTAGGAGAGCCAGTCTCCATGTACGGAGCCAGAATTTCTTCGTAGGTGGCTCCCACGATGACTTCTTGGCCCATGCCGATGTTCAGATCGAAACCTGCTGAGTTGGTTCCATCTCCACAACCAAGGCTAGGATTTTCATCGATGGTGCGGATGATTTCTTGTTCGTTCTCTTCGATTTCATCGTCGAGGTCGAAGTCGTCATTTTCCAGCATTGCGGCAAGATCCACGATCATGTCTTCGATGATCTGAGCTGTCCGAACGCTTTCCATCACTTCTTCAGGGACGTAAACTTCGCCCTGTGTCAGTTGCAGGTAGATTTCTTCCAGAGACATTGTCCCGTAGAGGGAGTTTTCCACGAATGGAAGCTCTTGGACGTCAAAGCCCACTTCAACAGCCAGGTTCGTGAGAACATATTGGCTTGCCATGGTTGCATAGTAAGGGTGAAGGCCCTTGCCACGCTGCAGGTGACGGGAGAGCAGTGCCATACCCTGCATGTAGATCACAGCAGGCTGTGCGTGATCGGGGATGATGTCCCACCAGTCAGGGTTCACGAAGATGTAACCATGACCAGAGCAGATAGTTGGCGTTGTGTACGACCAACACATCCGGACACCACTGAGGTATCCGGACATACCGTCGAAACGGCTATCTGTTGAGATGACGTCGAAGACCTTCTTGCGAAAGTCGACGTCTTCCCATGTGCGTGATTGATTTTGCATGATGGAGGTTCCTTATGAGGCCAGAGTGACACCAAGTGTCTTCTGAAGGGTGTTGATGACCTGGATGTCAGTTGGGGTTGAGCCCAATTGATCCTTAACCATCTGGAAGAACGCACCACCGTTATCACGCGGCAAGCGGTTCATGTACTGGACGATAGCATCCCGTGCCATTGGTTGACTTTTCTGCAGCACCTAGTGCTCAGCCAAGGCTGAAGAGATGCGAGCTTTCCCAAGGGCAGTCGGTGGAACGATCATCGTTGAAGGTTGAGCCACGATATCAAAGACTGAAGGAAGGCGTGTGCTCTCGTTGTAGAACTCAACGAAGGCTTTAGCGGCAAAGTCACCGATGGCAGCCTGGATGTTGTCTACGGCTGGTTCAGAGAGCGTGACGCCCATAGATTCTTCTTCAGTCAGTGGATCGATAGCGTCATATTGTCCACGAGTTAGACGCTCATGGGTGTTGACGATGTTCATGACCTTGGCCCAGCCACGAGGTGATTCGTATGGCTGAAGTTCGCCCCGCTCTTCTGCATTGATTTTGGACAGCAGAAGGGATGGGTTTTTACCTACGAACTCCACAACACGTTCGTTTGAGTTGTGGTAATTCTCGGCCCAGTTCATCCAGTCTTTGTGGGACTCTTTCATCTCACGGCAGAGCATCCGTGTCACCAAGGTGGCAGGAAGGCGACGAGCCAAAGCGGAATCAGATTCCCGGTTGCCCGCGGCACCAATCAAAACTTTTGAGTGGATCTTGCGGTGACCAACTTTTCCGCCCAGAAGGATCGGATAGATCGCTGACCAGACTTCGTCTGAAGCATCTGCAAGCTCATCGAGGAACAGCAGCCAGCCGTCCATCTCTTCGCCATCAGCATCAAGAGGCAGTGGATCGCCTTCGAGTGGGATTGTCCCGAATGGGATGTACTCAGACCGGCCGGTTTCCGGGTTGATGCGAGGCATACCTGTGAGGTCTTCTGGCAACAGTTGGCTGAGGTGTTGGGTGATCAGTTGGAGATTGAACATCTCGGCGACCTGCTCATACAGATCGGACTTACCGATTGCAGGTTCGCCGGCGATGTAAGGGATTTCGGGTGGCATTGAGCGGAGAGCCATGATGATGTGCTCTTTGGCCTGAGCCGGGGATAGGATTTTCATGTGTTCAGTTCCTTTGCGATTTCATCATGAATAAGTCTGTCCATTACAGAATCAATTCCGTAATGAACAACATACATGATACGTTTACTTGTTGCTTTTGGGCTGTTTTGTTCTCTTTGCCAGTTAGGTCCAAACATGAAATCCCATGGGGGAGACATCGAAGAAATACCGAAAACTCGTTCAGAGTATTGATTCCAATTTTCACCTTCAAGTCCTTTTTCAACAAGTACAGGTGCCCAACCTAATGCGCAGCCTGAAGTGCCGCAATTATGTTGAATTTGGAAATCAGGCATCAATTCCTCTTCGAATTCTTCGAGATACTCGTAGTCTTCGTAAATTCTTGATGCCAATTCTGGATGGAATTGCTGAAAAAGATTTTCATCAAAAATGGAATGAAAGGTCTCAATATCAAACTGGTGTTCAGGTACAGTGAGAAGACCTTCTGCAAGTTTTGTTAAATTATCTTTGTTCATTTGTTCAGTTCCCGTTGAGTTGTGTCATGGCTTCGTCGAGGTAATCTTTGCCTGTAGCATAGTCTTGATCAGGCATTTCGATGAAAAGCTGTTCCTCGATTTCCATGAGGATTTCGATCCCGTCCAGATCATCGGCGCCAAAGCGTTCGAAGATGTTTGCTTCCATCTCTTGGCTTACTTGTGCTCCAAGGTGATCGTTCAGGATCTGTTCGACAATTGCTTCTACGTCCATTGGTTTACTCCATAAAAAATAGCCCTCCAGCGTGAATGCTGAAGGGGTTAAAACCAAAAAGACGAAGAGTCTATTGGTCCAAATTCTTGAGTTTGTAGCCGGTGTTGATCTTACCTTGCTGCATGAATGCTGCCACGGCCGACTTAGGTTTGGGGTTGTCTGAGTCCCCGAGGTGAATCATCCCGTCGAGATCTTCAGGAAAGTTCTCGGTGTAATACACAAAAGAGTTGTCTTCCCGATAAAAGTAGTGTCTATTCGTTTGTATCGGTGCTTGTGGATTAGCCATCGTCTGTTTCTCCTTCCTTGATTGAAAATGGTAGGCCCGCTCATAGATTGAGCGGGCCAAGTCGTGTTTAAGCCAACATATAATTGGCGTTGATGATGTCTTCCCGAGGGATTACACCAACTTTCGTTACTTTCATAGAGGATTTGCTCACCTGCTGGCAGAGGTCTTTCAGCAGTTCAGAGTCGTTGATGTCAGCCATGATGTAGTTGTACTGACGGCGAAGGTCGTTGCCATAGTTGGGGTGTGCCCGGAAGCAGTCGTGGACTGAGACAACATCGAATGGTTTTTCAGGAAGTGATTGGATCAGCTTACCGATCTGCAGAACGTCATCGATCAGGCCGATGTTGTTCTTCTGGATGTGATCCAGAATGCGCACGCTCAAGAAGCCGGTGACCTTGTATGCTTCCCAGAGGATGGAAACCATAGTTGAGTCATGGTCCCCTTTCTCTAGGACCGGTTCAGGGTTTTGCAGTGCTTCGATGACACGCATCACAGCTGTTGGGCTGAACATGCAGCGGCGGAACATTTCACGTACCACCATGCCATCCACAGAGTGGATCAGGTTCGGGCCCAGTCCTTTGTGGAAGTCAGGCCGATCGCCATTCTTGACAGTCAGAGCGAAGTCATCGCCCATGAACTTGAACGGAACCATGTCTTTGTCACTGGTTTCAATACAAGCGTGGAAGTTGTCTGGCATGACCCAGTCATAGGTTGCGCCTGGGATAGCGTCCCACAGCTCTTGCAAGCCGAGGTTCAGTTCCCATGCACCTGGAGCCATACGTTCCATGGTTTCGTAGAAGAGGTCAACGTTGTCACCGAATGTCATCTCAGGCATTGCTGTTGAGCCATACAGTGAAGTCATGATCGCAGCTTTCACCTGCTTACGTGTGAGTGCTCCGTGAAGGTTCATGGAGTCGTAGATGGTCGTGTAAGAGTCTACGCACTGATTGCTGTCACCACCGCATAGGTTGAATGACGTTGGGCATGAAACCAATAGTGAAAGGATCTGCAGACCGGATGAACATGCGTCGAGGGAGACGAGATAACCGGATGGAACACCGTTTTCTGCGTCTTCCAAAGCCTTGGTTGCTGCCCGCAACCCTATGGAATTGCTGGCTTGTTTGTAGATTTTGGGATCAGCCAGATCCAGAGATTCAAAGTGGGCCAGACGATCTGCCCAAGTCTCTTTCTCGAAAGCTTTGTCGTGCTTACATGCGATTTCAGCTTTGAGATACTGGAGACCTGTGAGTGTTGTGAACATTTTTATCATCCTTGAGTTGTAGAACAAAACGAGCAGAAGAGACAACAATCTGGTTGTTGTCGTCTCGTAGTTGATGGTTTCCGAGGTAGATGTAGGACCTGCCCACAGTGAATTGTGGACAGGCTATGTTTGCTTTGCAGATGACCGCATCACCTGCAACGAGGTCTAAATCGTCGAGGTAGGCGCTCATCTTAGGTGTGGCCGGCCAAGCGCCGGAGCACTGATATTGAGCAGAAGCCAATGATGTATCCGATCACCAGCATCCACAGTGAGCCGGGAAGTGGCACAGGTGTGATTGTGACAACGGTTCCGGGATCGGTAGGATCTGGGTCGGTATCTTCAAAGATTGTCACGATCTCAGTGAAGGTTGATGACGTGAAGAACGTCTCTGTCTGGTTCGTCGATGATGAACCAAATGATGAGAATCCGCTTCCATAGCCTGCGGCCGAGCGTGTGGTGAATGAGACGTTGCCATCTCGTGCTGGCTCTTTGGCGATGCCTGCAGTTGAGATCATCTGGTTGGTTACCGCCGATGGATTGGAGCAATCGTCCAGCATGACCCACTGCCAGTCGCCCATGTCCCATCCGAGGGCAGGTTCAGGGTTCTTGACAGCGACGACTGTGGCTGTGTTGTAAGCTTTCTGTTCACCGTCCTTGAAGTAGGTGGCGACGTCGATGACTGAGCCGTCAGGGACATACATCAGCTTTGGTTCAGGTTGATCTGCCTGCACAGCACGCAGTTGAGCAAGGCGCTCTTCGGACAGCATGTGTTCTGAGCCAGTGAAGGTACAGTTGCCATGACATGCATTGGGTCCGGCGCCAGTCCAGACGTCGACCTTGGCGGCCATAGCTGGATTGCAGGATATGATGAGCAGTGTGAATAGAATGGTGAGATATTTCATTGATCTGATCCTTTTGGTTTGTCGGGGAGTTCCCCGTTTGCAAGTCGTTGTTCAGCCTGGTGCTCTGAGCATTTCCAGAGGAATCCAGCGTAAGCAACATGCTCAATTGTGAACATGCGGCCTCTGACGTCCCGTTCTGAGATTGCAGTCAGGGAGTCATACATGTCCTGTTCGGTCTTACCTATAGTGTGGATGAATGCCATGAGATTTGACCTATAATGAACGTTTCTTCAACATCAGGATCTGTGAGCGGTAAAGCTCGACCTTCAGTTTGTGAGCGTCGATGTCTGCCAATTCTTGGTCGAACATCTCAGGCGTGAGTTCCATGTCGTTCTGGAACACGTCGCCAAGTGAGGGGCTGACCTGTCGGCCAGCGTTGAATACCAGTGCTCTGGCGTCAGGATGTAGTCGCATTTTTCAGTCTCTTCCCATGTTCGTTGCGGAGCTTGATCATCTCCCGAGGGTCCCGGAAGAATGGATACAGTCGGGTCTTAGCGATGCGGAACATCACTGCGATCCGTTTGTCACTGAGTTTTTGCAGTTGCATCCTGATGATCCTTGACCTTTTGGTTGAAGAATTGAACGAAGAGGAAGTCTTCGTCGGTGGGGAATTGAGTCAACATAGACTGACCTTTGTAGATCAGGGTGACTCCGTTACTTCTTTCTTCCATGATGTGATCCTTGGAGATGATGAGTCGGTTTCGATACCGTCATCCTCACCTTCTTCCACAATGGTTATCGCCTCGTCTAGCGACTCGGCCTCTACCTTGTGTTCGTAGGTTACGGTGACGGTGGATTGGAGGATGAATGTTGGCATTACAGCGTTCCCGATGCAAACCGGAATACTATGTAGGCAGCAGCGATGACGCCTGCCAAGTACCAGAGTTTCTCAAGTGTCATGTTTGTTCCAGTCTCGGATTATGTTGATGATTCCAGCCCCGAATACGGTTCCAGATAGGAAGATTCCTAAGAATACAATACTCATTTGCGTTTCTTTCGTTTGTCTCTGAGTTTTGCACGCTTGGCGTCAGAGGGTGGTGTTGCAGGACCAGACTGGAACTTGTTACGTTTCCAGTCGTGTTCATCCCGGCGATCTGGATCGAAAGGTTTTGTGCTGTAAATACTAGTTAAGTAGTGATTCTCATCCCAGGTAATATCAGGCACACTGTCAACGATGATGTAATTAGCTTTGTTGCCTGTGATGGTCTGGTTTCCATACCGTTCCCAGAACGTGTGATTCTTCAGGCGTTGACGTTCCTTACGTAGAGCGGGATCTTTTGGATCCATCTCCAAAAGTATTCGCAGAGCTTTACTCTGCCAAGGGCGCAGATTGCTACCATACAGGCCCACCATGATGTCTGCATCAGTGATGTCGCCGTCAGGTGTTCGGATGACGCTTTCGTCCAGTTCGTTGGTGACAACGTTCATGTCTTCAAGGTGTGCGAGATCCATTGCATGGATCATGTTTGGGCCTATATTGCTCATTGGTTCAGTCCTTTGGGTCAGCGTACTGGGCGTCAGCCAGGTTTGGCTTCTGGGTGCCGAAGAGTGTATACTTCAACATGTCACGCTCATAGCGTGCCCGGTTGGCATATTTCTCACTGTACTTGTTGGTTGCATATTGGACGTTGTTGCGGCAGATCGTGACCCAGAATTCTGTGCGGTTGTCCGACAGTTTCATTGGGAGGATCTCCACGCGGATTGTGGATTCGATCACGGCTGAGATTTCAGCATCCATCTCTTTGATCGATTTTTCTGGGAAGTTCCATTTAGCCATTGGTTCATTCTCCGTGGAATTGCCACAAGACGGCATTGCAGATTGCGTGGACGGCACCGATTGTCATACCGGTATCGTGGTTGTGATGAAGGTGGATGGGATACCGAAGGAACCCCTCTTTCCCACCTGGGAACAGACGCCAAACCATGCGAGCAGGGATTGGAGGTGGATCGTCGAATCTTCTCCGACAGTGATGACACCTGTATTCCTGCTCGCGTTCGTATGCCTGTCTGACAACCCGACGTTGGCCGGATGTCATTGAGGGATAGTGCTCTGCTCTCATGCGATCAGGATCCCATCGAGGTGATCCAGTTCATGTTGAGCACAACGTGCATCGAATCCCCGGAGCTTCAGAGTCTCAGAGTTGCCCTTCTTATTGGTGAAGGTCAATTCGATCAGCTTGTGCCGGGCGACCCGGACACGTTTGCCTGGGATTGAAAGGCAGCCTTCGACGTCTGTGACCATCTCTTTACCGCGGCGTGAGATGACAGGGTTGATGCAGACCAATGTCTTGCTCTTCATGAATCGCATGACGAACATTCGTTTGGAGACACCGATCTGTGGTGCAGCAAGGCCCTGCCCGGCTTTGCTATACATGTGGTTGAGCAGGTCCACAGCGAGAGCATTGGATTCTGCGCCCACGATTTGGAATGGCTCACACACTGTGGTGAGGATTGGATTTGGTGCGATGATGATCATTGGATTCTCCCATGGAGTTGATGAAATAGGGACTGGTTGTGTGCGCGCAGTTCCTGATTCTGTCTGTGGATGTGATGGTTTGCTTCATGAACCATGCGGATAGCTTTATCCTGTTCAACAGCAGTGTCATGTGCGGCTTTCAGATCATCGTAGAGCCACCAGCTGGCAGCCCATGTGATTTGATCCTTGAACCAAGAGATCATTTCTTGGAGTCCTTGCGTTTGATCAGGGCCATGATAGTCCCAGTTGGGTCATCCAGTGCAGTGTCCTCGACCCAGCGTGAGTTGAGGTAAGGCTCTTCTGCGCCGAAACAAGATATGGTGATGTTGTTGTGGAGGAATTCTTCCATATCGTGGATGTATTTCTGTTCGTCAGTTTCTTCCATCCCATAGATA
>JAULCF010243333.1:0-12101 GCA_032361265.1 Devaleraea mollis | reverse complement strand
CGCCCCCGCCCCCGCCTTCCCCCCGCGCCGCCAAATCAACCCTACAACCAAAAAGTGGTCATCAGCCTGCGTCGGCGCCTACCACGCAAATTTGTCCCGCACATGGTGGAAGGAGGCCCAGAATCTAGACTCTGATTCTCGGAGAAAGCTCGAGAGATGCACTCAGGCTGGTACCACCAGAAGCAGACCAATGACGACGCAGATGGCGTAACACAGCTGCTTGACTCTTTTTTATCAATTATCGATCGTCACGAACTGCGCACGTTCCTCGAGGAAATGAAATTCCATCGCGCCGCAGACGGGTATCTCATCACATTTGAGAATATCACTGAGAACTAATGCTGGAACATGTACGAAGAACATCCGGCGGCACGCATAACCACACTCGTCTTTGACCATCTTCGAAAGCTCGCATGGCAATGGGGAATTGCCCCATTAAATGCAGCTATCAAGTATCGTATGCGTACGCGACGCATGATCCGCGAAGCGAGCTGGCGCGCCAGAGCCCGACAATGACGCCCTCAATGACTAATAATACAAAGGAGATGAAATAGATCACTGCGACATCATCGTTCTCGCGGTCAATCGTATAACCAGCCGTGAGATCCGGCGCCAAATTGACGCCATGATCAGCCGCAGCAAGCCTATCCGAACCCGATGGAAGGATTTTTGTGAAGCACTCAACTACATTTGCTGGGGACATTAATTCCGTCAACCTCAACGGCGCAACGGAGAACAACCTCCGAGACCGGTAAAACCGCGGCCAAAACCGCCGAACACAAGGCCTTCGCGGAAGCCCAGCTCAATCCCGCGGACGTGGCGCCCGCGGAAACTACGGAGGTAGTCGCGACCAAGGCCATCATGACCGAGCCATCCATGTACGCAAAGGGATCCAGAAGCGCAAGTTCGACTACGCTAACTGCCCGGAGTCCCATCTGTACGATCGTTTGGGTTTCAACCCAGACGATTATCACAGCCATCAGAAGATCCAAGAGACACAGGGCTCCTACGACCGCCCGGCCTGCTTCGACAAACAATGTAAGCAAAGCCATTGTGCGCATGCATGCACTTACACAAGTGGCGACGAAAAACGCCGCCGCTTCCGAGAGTGAACCGAAAAGAAATACTTTGCGCAGAGAAAGATTCACGCCCTGAAAAACAACCAACCAGAGCCCTCCCCCCACCATAACCGCGGAAAACAACGGGGCAGAGGCAACAATCGGGACCGCGGAAACCAGAGAGGCCCTACCGGTAGCTCCAGAGGCCGAGGATCTTACCAAGGCAACCGCAGAAACCAAGGCGACGACCGGCGAAACAACCAAGGTGGCACCACGCGTCGCGTCTTTTCGTACGATGTAGGGTATGCCTCATCAGACGAGGAGAAAAGTCGAACCCTTTCGTCAGCGATGCGTCTAGCGGATAATGGCCTAGCTTGCATCGTTTCCAGAGGCTCAGAAATGAATATTATTGGACGCAGGCACTTGCGCAAACTCCATCGCTCAAACATCCCCTTCACAATTTCTCCCCTGTGCGCGCCTTTTGTTACAGTCGGATCCATTGGCACAGAAAAAGCCTACGCGTATTCAGACACGTCGATTTCTACCTGCTCGAGGACGCGGACGATATGATTTTAGGCCTACCTTTTATTGACGCCACCGGCCATAATTTTGACGACTACCTCACTAATAATAGGCAGTGGATCGATGGGCTCGACTCCTCGACAAATTGACAAATAACCGGGGGGACAATCAGGAGACTCTTTACGATGACCAATCTAGAGTCATATATCCCAACACAGATGGAGGCGCAGTCGCCTATGGATGAGGATGACCCTCTAGAGCATGAAACTTCGGGCCCAACTATTGGCCAACTAAATGATGAGGAAGAAAATCAAATATTTCTTGCCGTGCTCAACCGATCACACGTAGCTATAGAGAAATTTAGGAAAGACCCCTTTTATGCTAACCAACTTCCCGCCACAGCCGAAGAGGAAATAACTCCACTATACACCAAGTACAAGAGTGTTTTTCCACAAAGCTAACAGGCAGTCCACGTTGCGCAGTCCCCCCATAAGGATACCCCTCAAACCTGGTGCCAAGCCAACAGTAATCAGAGCGCGCAGGTACCCACCGCAAAAGCAAACTTTCTTAAGCTCAACCTGTAAAGACTTGCTCGACGAAAATCTAGTAAAATCTTTAAACGCCGCAGCATGGGTATCTGCCACACTACTAGTGTCCACAAACCCACCAGCTCAGTGGCGCATGACTATTGATTTAAGGCCAATCAATCATGAGATTTAAAAGTCACTCGGCCGATGCCAAACATGGAAACAATGCTACTTGACGTCACAAACAAAAGCTTCTTTAGAGAAGCTGATCTAGTGCATGCATACTTTCAAGTGGAAATCCACGAAAAGGATCGCCACCTACACACCTTCCGTGGAGTCTATTCTTGTTCATTTTACGAACCACTCAGATCACTGCAAGGCGCAAAAACATCGGCATCCACCTACAAGTTCATGCCGCAGAACTAATGGAAGAAGTCAAAGAAAATATCTTGAGTTAGCTCGATGACTGGCTCCTACACAGAAAATCCTACCGCGAACATACTACTCGGAGCTCTGCCTAAAACACGTATTACGTCTTTGCGGACAGTGATTGATCACGGCTAGTCGTAATCAATCATGAAAGTGATCGTGACTGCTCAAGATACATCATGAACTACTTCAGTAAAGCTCACAAGCCATCACAAAATAACGCAGACAGCTCAATTTGATAGGTCAAGCGAAGTCGTACGACGTCATTAAAGTCGTTGTAGATGATTACTGGCATGCCTTCATAGGGCGACAGCTTATACTTCTTTTGGCGGGAATTACGGTTTTCTAATTTCCAATTTGAAATTACACTGTCGAATGCGGGTTTCCTTACAGCAGGTCGCGCTGTAGTGGAGAAGTTTGTAACGGTTTTGTAATATATGTCACTGATATCGGTATAACGCGACACATTTCGGAGAAGGTGCTTGTGTAAAAAACAGTAATGATGAATCTCTTTGGAAACGCTTTGTCCACCAAATTTTATTAACACCTCATTTTAGCTATAACAAGTGCGAGACAGGCCGACTGAAGTCGTTCTATGTCGCTCTTGTAACAACTATTCTACGATAAATGACATTTTACATTTTTCAATGGTTACAATGAGTAAAGAAGAAGCGTAACCTTTTTAAAGGTTACGCTTCTTCTTTACTCGTTGCAACCATAGAAAAAAGAAAAGGGTCATTTATATCTTAGAATAATTAATATAAGAGCGAGAAAAAAGCGTTTCCTTAAGTTAAAAACGTTTCCTTAAGTTTTTTAAATAAGAAAGATACTTTTCCAAAATTGATATAAACGATTGGATGGGCTTTAATAATAATAATCGTGTTAAACCAGAGCGATAAAGTATGCTAGTTGTACATAGCGCACGGTTAGTACTCTAATCTCACACGTTGATGCTGATCTGGAGCGAGTTGACCTAGTTTCGTTATAAAAGAACATTAATTCGGGGAATAATGTTTAAAGTTAAAATCACTTTCACTGGGAGATCACTTTCCAGCGGAATACGCTTTACCATGGCATAAATTGAACCAGATTTGAACCCTGACCTGTCTCCACCCTTGGTTGCCGCGCCCATCGCTACGATCTGCGAAAATTCTGCCCGAAAATCCCCTCTTGGAACAGGTCCTTACCTTCGCCGTGGCCACTGCCGTACAGAGTATTGGCTATATTCCCTCTACGAGAGCTATAAGGATGCCGGGGACGATGCAGATCTTGCTGGCGTCGAAAGCGCCCGAAAAAGCTACGCGGATTCTCATACCTGCCTTACCTGCGGTACGCGTCATCATGATGGCACTTTCGACGCCAGCAAGATCTGCATCGTCCCCGGCATCCTTGTAGCTCTCGTAGAGGGTATAAAACCCACCCAGCGTGCAAGCTGGCATAGCGCTTACAGCTCTTTCCGAAGGGGCGCAAGGAGTTTTTATTGATGCAACGAGTTTTCTGAGCGGTGCACAAGTCTATATTCGAATCTCAGAGTACAAGTTTGTAACTGTGTATGTGGCGCAGCTTGTTCACACTTACATGTCTCTTGGGCACCAAGAAGCCACTCCAGTGCCACGTTCTTGCACACATGGCATTTTTGCACCTACGGCTGACCCTGGCCGACCAGCCAGATATAAGTTCTTCAATAGGCGCGCAGAATCAAGTGGCGGCCTTACATGAAACCGGCGTCGATCTGCAGGCCCCATATTGACACCCGATAACATGACTTACATTAATGTCATGATCGGGACAGTCATGCTGATATTGAGATCTGACGGAAGACGTTGTGGGAACATACCCCCGGCCCCGACCAGCGCGGGTGTAACTGCCATGCCATCCACAGGATTTGCCATCGCCAAGGAGGCTCTTTCCCTATTCCTTCTTGAAGACTTTCGTAAGGCACGGTTAACTGGCAGCGCCAATCAAGCATGCACCGACTGCCCTTTTGAGTTAACGCGTGGTGTATATGAAGTTAGGCTCTTCTGTGACGTGCAGTCGGTGATGGCGTAGCTTGGAGCCTCCTATATGCGCCGTGACGCATTGTGGATATGAATTGATCAACAACACCAAAGAAATCTTCTGCGGTACCCATTTCCTAGAGCATTACATATGCGGAGTGACAGCCGGGCCTGGACTTACGGAACTATGCAGAAGAAAAGTGTCATCCTGTCGCGGGGACAGGACATGTGATGAGCATGGCTCGGTGGAAGATAAATGGAGGCAAAACGGGCGCCTTGATTCAGACGACTTCGTGTATGATCTAAGGGAGCAAGAACGCCGTGGCCGCAAACAAAAACTTAAAGTCGAAGCGCGCCGTGTGTTGCCTGAGTTGCCTGATCATTGTAGAGGTGAATGAGGAATCTCTCGTGACGAAACTGACAGAGCCGCAAAAAATGTGAAAACGTTCACAGTTCGTTTTACAAGAAAATCTTGGCATGTTTTCTTTCGTATTGCTGAGTGCATCAGATGTCTCACACAGTTAGTCATGCACGGTGCAAAGACACGTGCGATCACAGTCTGTACAAATTTCTGTGCGGGCCGGACGGAACCTTTCGTTTCCACGGAATTAAATGCGAGCAAGTCTTCTCCAGTATGAACGGATTAGAAAATTTATTACTTGTGAGTCGTTGTTCGCGTGCGGAGCTATTTTTTTTGGTTTTGTATTGAAAAACAAAATCTGCGTGTTCTGGAAGTTGAGAGGGCCAACGGAAATAGAATTCATTTGCCTTGTGGAAGAAATATTGCTGGGCCATCACGCAAGAAACGTCGCATGACGAGAATTCGCCGATCTCAACTAGCAGCAGTACATACTGTTTATTACTCTTTTCTCATAATTTTACCTGATATAGGCTGGAAACTTAGTATCCAAGACGCACTTAGTGTAAGTCTTATAACTGTATGGCTACAGCACAGTATGTTACAGTTCTTCTGCGTACAGTTAACTTTTCTTGAAAGAAACACACTGTAGCAGATTCTGCGTTACTTCTTTGAAAAAGAAATACACTGTACGCAGAAGTACAGTACACGCAGAAATACTTTATTTTTTAAATATTTTTTGCAACTGGTCGTTTTTAAAAAAGCTGTAAACTGTACGCTTTTTATTATAAAAAAACTTACATTTTCAAAAAAACGACGAAATGTCACTTCGACTTATTCGGTGATGCATGCTAATGATCAATAACCTAATATAAACACAAAAATATCGCTACTGAACTCAGCTATTGTCATCGGTCTTCACTGGAGCGAAAATGGCCGACGTCCCGAAACGTGAACCGGATTTTCCATACTTCAAACCGGATGGACGCTGTTCATTCGCTAAGCTGCGTGAGTCTTTCAGTCGGTACCTCGACGGGTTAGGGGATGAGGAGTTCAGCCTCGACGCGGAGCATCTGCTTCAGTGGCCGTTGGCGCCCCTTGGCCAAAAACGCGAGTGCAAAGAACTTCTTTGCAATCGCATTTGGGCCAAGGGGCGCCAACGGCTTGAAGCAAGTTGAGAAGTACGGATCCGCCGTCGTTACGATCGGGATCCTTAAGAAGCTGACGAAGAATTTCTGCGATCGCGACCACACCGTCATGAAGCAGGTCGATCTTGCTTCGAAGTCAAAGGAATCAATTCCTGGGGCGAAGGAAAAGACAAAATCGTTCCTAATAGCCCTTGGAAATTACGTCCTGTACTGTGCGTGCAGAAAAGAAACGACATCCCTGGCCTTTTAACTAAAGTTTTTGTTTGCAATAAGGTGTACGAGGTATTGCATGAATGTCGAAAGGATGGCGACGTGACAAAAATGTGTAGAAAGTCCGTTGCGGTAGCGCTCAAACTAAGGCCCGCAGAGCAGCACGGGACTTGTTCCCGGCTCTTCCAACAGCTCACCTCAAGAACGTTTTTACCGACAGTAGCTCCACACCAGATTCCAGGACCTGCAATCGTCGCCGCACCGAACAATTTACAGACCCCTACTCCTGTAATTGCTCGATCCGGTTCACATACTGCACCCCCGTTTCTGAGAGAGCGGGGCAAACAACAGTTGCCGAAATTGTCCCTGTCGGTCATCAGGATCGACGCGGCGTCGTCGCGGCCATGTCCCACAACGCGTCGATCGGACACGAGTTGGGAGAAAGACGTGCAGCTGTTTTTGACGCGGACGCGTTAGAGTCAACCGCAGGCAGTCGGGCTGCAACTGCGGAGGTCAGCCGTCAGTCTTCCCTTTTATTTGATGACATCCTCCATTCGTCTTCGGCGCAGCGTTTCGGTGCCATGGCCGAGAGTTTAGTCCCAGTCGCGAAGGTGTGCATTCGCGCTTAATGGGGTGATGTCGGTTTTGACCAGTTGTTAGCTCTCATTGGCGTTTTTGGCACGCCTACATATTTTTTGACCTCGTCAAGCGATTTGAAGAGTTGTTTTCTGATGCTGATGTGGCTGAGAATTTGAAGCGGATTTGCTCCTTGACGTCTCGAAATTCTGCCGCAGGACTGATGGCGGCGTTTTTTACGAGAAAGCAGTTCCTTCTCCGCCTCTAGCTCCTCAGATACCTTTCGCCGCTTCTATCGGTCATGCTCTTGTGGAATACCCTGGCGTTCGTTCGCAAGCACCAGGTTATCTGCAAGCTGATGCTACCAACCCTCCAAGTCACAAACGCCCTAATTCCTTTCCCGGCCAGCGACCCTTGGTGACCGTCCACAGCGAGCCAGGAAGCGAGACATGTCCCGCCGAAATGTCCTCAGAGCGGGGCTATTACACGGAGAGCTAACTAACTGCTCAGGGAGAGTTCCCGCCTTCGTAGATGAAGGCAGGGAGTTAAATAAGCAGTGGACAGAGTTCGGACAGCGCCCGGATTGCGCCGACAACAGAAGATGCTGTAGAATATTGGAGTCATTATTGGTGTTGTCGAAACTACTAGTTCGGTAGTACCGTCAAATGGCTGATCAGGCTGGTACGCGCCTTGCATGGGAATATATATTTAGCTGGGAAATCATTATTGAACGAGAATAGTGAAGCTGGGGCCGCTGAAGAAGCTTAAATACCAAAACTAAGCTCGGAAGTCTTGATCAAGGTTCTCATTTCTACTGATCCGGACTATACGAATTTTCTTTCCGAGCGCGTGCCAAGGCAGGAATCCAGGAAAGCCTGAGACCTGTTTATTGTTAAATTTGTGGAGTAGTTTTACTTCGATCTTTCGAAACTTCATTCTAAAAATAGATGCGGCGGTATCGCCAGGGGGTTCAAGGCAGAGCCTGACAATAATGACCCAATCCGGACTGGTGCCGTCGCCAGTGGCGGTGGTTCGTCTCGGGTATCAGACCTTGAATAGACGGTCGTGTTTTACTATATTTTAGCTATCATACTTAAAACTTCTCTGGTGAATCTGGATTACCTTCTTTCCATTCGATAGAGCTACAGCCGTTTCTGGACATTATAGATTTTAAGAAGTTCGCCAATCTCGACAGCCTGCAGGTCAGTATCTCAACGCGGGTTTGAAATTTATTACTTAAAGTATCTCTATAAACCACACTAAATCGAAAAAAGAAGGGGTTCATAGATCGAAACGAAGGTAGTGTAAAAGACCTGGGCATTCCGCTTGCCGCTGGCGTTCAGAATAAGAGCTTAGGCGCGGTCAAAATTCATCTGATTTTCAGAAATAGCACCTTCTGCGCCCAGATATGGATTCTGTAGGCTAGGCCACTAACGATTTCCACTTCAGTACGTTAGATAGTTGATTTTAAGTCTAGGATAGGTAATTTAATCATAGCCGCAAGTACCAGGTTTGGTAGGTAGGACGATAGGAATATCGAATCCCCTGTAAGGATTTTTTTTTCCACCGCCAAGGGCGCGGTTATTGGAAATGGCTGGGTTCCGGGCCGCACGCCAGTTTGAATCGGCGATTCACGTATAGTCTCCGAGTCCCAGAAAACGCCGCCGGTTTGCGGAGAGTCGCACGCTTCCATTGCCGCCGGTCTCTCCGTATCGCTTTTCTCGGGGCCGGCGGCGGCCACGTGGCGCACATAGCTTGCAACCGCCCGACGTATGGTTCGCGCCGCCGTGGAGTCTTTGCTTTGCAGCTCTAGAAAAGTGGGTCCCGTGAGACGACGGCGGCCGAGCGATGTCCCGCGCGCCGAGTGAATATTTCGATTCCGTTTATACTATAGCGAGCCGCTGGACTCTTCTTCCTCTCCGCTTGACCAAGAAGAAGCTTCTACCGAGTTTTTTTGTCGCTCACCCTCCCGTCCCTGTTTTTTATGATGTACGTTTTTAGAGCCAAAGAGCTCTAATGTTGTTTGGCTGAGCCAGAGTAGCGCTAATAATTAAGTTATCAGCCGTGCTGCGTTTTGGTTGAAGGAGTGTCCCTGACTCCCCACTCTACGACGCACGACTTGTTTGTGCATTTTTATATTAATCGCTCGAATGAGCTAAAACAAAACTATTGTGCCTGCACTACCGAAAACATTGTGTTCTGTCTCTCTTTTTCAATTTGCCAGCTCACTTGGCCTCCCAGCCGCGACTGGAGCAACCTCAGCGAAAGGAGAATATAGCTATATACTATAGTTATATAGTAATAGTACAGATAAGCTGCGCTATTTGACATGCAATGTGCTTTTTCGAAGTGAAAAAGAAATGGAAATGTTTCCCTGGGGGCAGCCAAAGATACTTTTTATTACTTCCAGTAACGCCTGGTGCCTGGGGATGAAGTTTGGCCAAGTTCGCCATTTCATATTGCATCCTCCCAATCCGACCGGTCGACGTAGCAGGACCTGGAAGTCGGAAATTGAGCACGATTTTGCCATTTTGTTTGCTTTGCGAGCGACTGTAAAGGTCATTTGTAAAATCCAGAGTAGCACTTGGACGCTTGGTAACGAAATCCTTGCAGTAGAGAAGCAATATAGAAAATGTGTCATTTTTGCTCTTTCGATAGTTGACCTCATATGACCAAGTCCTTAGGTTTATGTTCATCGCCACTACTTCTCGTGCTTCAATTTTGAACATTGCACTACGAAACTTTTAAAAGAGACATTAAGATTTATTTAAAGTTCCCGAGACGTCTCTTCCCGACCCTCGTTTCACTCTATAAGTAGGTTTTGGGTCCTATGATCATTTGGAGGGAAGTCGCCCAGCGGTTCCATTTTATTCGACACGTCCCGCAGATCAGCACCCACGAGACTTTATTTGGAGTTTTAGTAAAGACTTTCAGAGGTTTTCATGCCGCCAGCTGGCCAGCGTGCTTGGTTGCTAGGTATGAGATGCCTATTTTGGTTCTAAATTGAAAATAACACTTTACCGTACAAGACGCCTAGTCGACCGCGGCGGCATGAAACCGTTTTAAATAACGAGCATATATTTCCAATTCATATATTAGAATATTCCCAGAAACGCCGCATAGCATAGCACCAAGGTTGGACATTAGCTGTTTGATGATATATGATCGATTTATGACCGGCGCAGATCTCTGACATGACTACTTGGTAATGAAGCAAGATTTTAACAAATGACCTGCATTTAGTACTATCCATAGGCATTATTTCAAGTTCAATGCGAGTCCTAAGCGTTTCATTCTCATTAAAACGAACGCGGGCGAATTTTGACGTTTCAAACAAGATTTAGAAAAACATCGTCACTTCTTGGTCGATGGCAAGTTAAAATCACTTTAGAGTGCACCAGCTTTGGGGACGCATGATTTTCATTCAATTTTTTGGCTTACCTGAACACGTGGAGAAGGATTCCCGTTGGTGTTGGTGTGGTAGATGTTTCGAGTGGGCGGTGGTAGTGGCGGAGGCGATGGTCACCTTTTCAAACTGAAAATTCGACTTTTTCGAAAATGTTCCGTGAATCAAACAAGGAGTAAAGTAAACTTCTGAACGACTTCGAAATTGGAACTGACGTCCTCCTAGGCGAGCTAGAAACTATTTAACTCCATTTAGATCGTCCCAACGGTGCGATCAAATATCAAACACCAATTTATGTTTCTGCCATGAGAGCACACAAAGCACAACTCGAGGTGTAGCGGAATTCTAAACGTCCAAAAACCATTTAAAAATGACTACTGTAGTATTATTTTTTATGTCTTCGACAAAATCTTTTTGTCCAACAATTTAATAGCAAACCGCTGCACCCTCTCACTCCACAGAACGGGGCGCAAGAAGTGAATCCGTCCATTCGAATAGGTGCGCCTTCGTCGTATCCTCTGCTGGACCTGTCTCCTTTGCCTGCCTTGCCTCTTTCCCTGGCCTTGCCGTTGTCAGCTCTTCTTTCCACCCGGGAGGGGTACTCGCTGCCGGGCCGCGTGACAGCCGGCGTCTCGACGCCCTCTGTAGATAAAGAATCCTGGTCTTTCCAGTTAGTCAAATCATCACTTTCTTGCTCGTGACATGCCAGGTCAAGCCAGTGGCTTGGGTGCAGCAATGCGAAAGATAAAACCAGTAGGAAGGCTACGCACAATTTCTTGTGCCATCTTCTATTTCTATTCGGGATCTCTTGAATTGAGCTGCTAGCAGGGGCCAAGAGGGATAGCGGTACACCAGCGACAGATAATTGAAGGGAAATTCGGCAAGCGCTTCCGATACTCAACCCCATTGACGACCTATACCGCAGCTAGATTCGCACCAGCCAGGTCAACGAAGCAAGTCCTGACTTGTAGTGGGTGAAATGTTCCCAACCACCCCCTTGGAAGGGCAGAAAGGATAGAACCGTAGCTCGTGACGACCTGACGAGTATGGGAAACAAATGATGGCGAGAAAGATGACTAAGAGCACGACAAGGGACAAATATGTGAATCAGGTCTGTGCAAGTCCAGAAGTGCGATGATGCATGCACCAGCGACTGTCTAAATACTGTCACAGTTTTAACCATTTTACGGGAACCAAACCCCTCGCGTAGTCGAACTATTCGAAATGAAGCAGCATCCAAAAGTTTTTACTCCCCTCCTCGAAAAATCTAGACTCATAACGGTAATTGTTTTTAGAAAACCTGCATGTATGATGCATCCTTCGTCCTGGGAGGAAATCATCTAGTGATCACATGAGATCAGAACAGGATGCTGAAACGTTAACCCTTTTCTTAGTCACGTTATGTGTCATGTCATATTATCATGCGGTAAGAACATTTCTTACAACATGAGATCACAAAGACAATTGGTGCAATTAAAATTACAAAAAATGTCTGCGTGGATACAATAAGTCATGTTGTTCTTACCTCATATCATGAGTCATGATTCATGGCGCACATTGTGTGCAAACAGAAGGTTGTGAAACTTGGCAGGACTCTATCGGCAGGAATTTGTTATTTTGAAATTTGAGTGTCAACTAGTTTACATGTGTGAAGAGTTTCTGGCATCCCGGAGGGGGACGCGTGTTCACGTGCAACCACCAGTGTCGCAGATGGTCGAATCTGGTAGTTATGGCCGGCTATGGTCCCCGCCGGTGATTTGGCCCAAATTCTAGCGCAAGCTGCACGGCCTGATGGGTACCGTCCCAAGCCGTATTTTTCTGTATTTTTCATAACGTATAATACACGTATAATACGGAAAAATACGTCGAG